>CM077476.1:5720571-6000982 GCA_039654755.1 Calcarius lapponicus
TTCTGTGAGGCGTTAATTATAAATCATGGTTTATTTACTGTTTCTTTCTGCCTAAGCTAATGGCTTTGGACAGCAGTGTACGGCCTCTCTCCTACTGTTTCATCTCTTCTTTTGCAGAATATGTTGGCATTTTTTCCCCCATCGATTTCCCTTTAATGGGAAAAACCTCATTCTAAAATGAGTTTTCCTGCTTAGTCAGAAATGCATCATGCCACTTGTGGTTCTCCACTCATTGGGCCTGGGATTACTGCAGTGCTAAGTATAAGCATGACTGCAGGAGCAGCTCCGTGCTGTTTTCGAGACATTCACTCAGCATTCTGACAGGCAAGAGGTGCCTGAGCCTAATCAGAGGACTAGCATCCAGGAGCTGGGTTTTTCTGTTCCCTGTGAAGCCCAGGCTACTTTATGGGATCCTGGATAGCTTACTCCATCTCTCTAATTTAGCTCCCAGCTGTGGGAGAAGAGGGTGAATCACATTTATGAACCTGTCCTGGGTGGGTGGCCTGAAGCAATGGCCACCAGGTGGAATTTGCCTCTGAGCTGCTGCTTTGCCCAATTCCCTTTCCTGAGACAACTGAATCCCAGCAGGCAGAGGCAGCATCAATGGGCCCAGCCATGCAGGGGGTGGGTGATGTGTGCACTCCACAGCACTTTGCAGGTTGTGCCCTTGTGTGTCCCCAACTGACCCAAAACAACACCTGTGAGTTCTCAACAAGCACAACTCACCTGCTCAGCTAGAGGGCTGTTGGAAGCACTAGATGCCAAACAAACTGGGACTGACATGGGCAGCAAGCCCTTTGAACTTCAGCAGGACCCATAAAATACTCAACAGAGCAGAACTGCAGGACTGAGGTATCACTGCCATTCCTGCACAGCATCCCTGGCTGTTGAAATGAGATATTTAACCCTAAAATTGCAGGATAATGCACTCAGCTCTACCAGAGGGCAGCTAAAAACACTTCAAATGCAGGGCCAGGATAGAGGGATGAGGTGGGACCCTAAGAAAAAATAAGAGTGTAGCTGAAAAGCAGAGAGGTAGATCTGAAGTATCTGATTGGTGGAAGGGGCTAACAGCGGGCCTGTTAGCTAAAGAAGTGAGAAGAAGCTGAGAAGTAAGAAGAAGCTGATAAAGAGCTCTCTCTAAAGCTGTAACTAAGGAGAAAAAAAAGATAAGAACACCTTGCAGCTAGATGAAGTAATGTTAGAAAGATAAGTAGAGTCCACTATAACTTTTTACCGATAGCATTATGTTGATTTATTGTGGCCAATAGTTAAAGTAGAAGAAGTATAAACAATTAGAAAGTGTATAAAAGTTATCCATGTTCAAGAATAAAGTGCTGCCAACTGAGACTGCTTGTGGTCTCTGCTTTATGTCGTGACCCGCCTCGACAACGACATCTGATCATCCTCTGAAGTACAAGGCACAGTGTGCCTCTCCCTGTGGCAGACAGGGTGCTTGAAGGGATGGATGTTTAGATAGTGATTTGCTGAGAAACACGTGGTCACTTTGGGCTCTTTGGCAGCTCCAGAGAAAGGCAAAGTCATCCCTCTTCTGCTGTTTTGCCAGCTATCACTACAAGGATTAAAACCCCAACTCTTGTCAGCCTTTGAGCAAAAATTTCACTGTGAAAAAGGCTCTTCATGTATTTTTCTCACCCCGATGACATTTGTTCACTTTGCTGAGAAAAACTCACAAGGTGACAAGCATAAAATTTTGTCAGAAGCAGTTGCTGGAGAGCCCCAGGAGATTCATTATTCAGGAACTTCCTCAACCTCAGGTGGCCCCAAATTTAACAGCACTCATCCTTCTTTTTGAGCAACAGCCTATGTGCCAATGTCCTTTACTGAGTTGCTGGATTCCATATGGTCTCCCACAGTCTCTTCTTCAAAGTCTACTTGATGAAAAAGCTGCTTTTTTTCCCCCAAAAGATTTAATATGTTTTGGATTATATGCCATCAGTTCTTCATTTTTCCAAGATCCTCTTTAGCCATCTACCTTTGCTCACACTAGAGCTCCATTTCTGAGACTTCTGGGCAATAATGCTACAATAACCTAATTCAGACTTCTTCCAGGGAGTCTTGCCTTGGTTCATTTTGCTTTATTTTTTTCCTGTCTTTTGTCAGATTTCCCAGTCTGATGAGAGACAGGCTTTGCTCTGAAGGAGAGTATTTCTGCACTGGGAGATATTAACTCTGGCAAATCTTTCCAAATATTCCCTTCATTTTATCTCTCATTTCTAATTTAAAATGTGATTCCTCACCAAGGACCGTACAAGTTGGATTTTCTCGTTTCAGTTTGGAGCCTTTCTTTTTTGTACAGGGACATACTATATCTCTTGTAGAAGTGGTGAGGAGTGAATCCTGCTCTCCCCAGACAGTGTTTTTAGAGAGTTTTATGTGCACAGGTGTGCCTTTGTTTTAACATTAAACACTCCCAAACTGTGAAGGGAAAACAAATTCAGTGTTTCTGCTCTCCCCCTATTTCACCTGCCAAGATCCATTTGGTGATTTTTTAAATCTTTTTTTAAGGCTTCAGAAGCACTGCTGAGATGAAAAGCTGCCCCCTCCCTCTGTTTTCCTCTCTGCAGTCTGAGATTTTTCTTCTTATTGCAAGCTTCAAGAAAGGAGAGGAGAGGAGAGGAGAGGAGAGGAGAGGAGAGGAGAGGAGAGGAGAGGAGAGGAGAGGAGAGGGAGAGGAGAGGAGGAGGAGAGAGAGGAGAGGAGGAGAGGATAGGAGAGGAGAGGAGAGAAGAGAAGAGAAGAGAAGAGAAGAGAAGAGAAGAGAAGAGAAGAGAAAGAAGAGTAGAGAAGAGAAGAGAAGAGAGAGAAGAGAAGAGAAGAGAAGAGAAGAGAAGAGAAGAAGAGAAGAGAAGAGAAGAGAAGAGAAGAGAGAGAAGAGAGAGAAGAGAAGAGAAGAGAAGATTCCTCCTCTGAGAGCATCCTGTGCACTTGGCTCCTGCAGCTGGACCCTCGTGGGCTCTCCATCACATCTCACACCTATACACAGGGCACAAGTGCTTATTTTATTGCTTTTCCCTTTCACCACATGAGGACTCATCTCCTTCCCCTCTACTCCTCTGTTCACACACTCTCCTTCTATTAATCCTCATCAGACTGAGTTGGGGAGAATTCATTAGTGTATAAAACATGCTTTGAAGTTGTCCAAATAACAGTGATGTAACACTTTTGCACTTCTATAGACTCTTTTATCTGAAGATCAAAGTAGTAAGTTATGATTACCATGATTGGATTATTGCTGCTTAGCCTTTGGATCTGAGGGTAAGCAGCAACTCTTCTGGGTAGGCACTAATCAGAATTACTGCATGATTTTATTAAATAGATTGAATGCCATCAAGTGTGCTGCTGCTGTTTAAGGAAAGGGCTGTGTGCACGAGCTCTGTGCCCTTTCCTGCCATCTGAGCATTTGAATCAGCTGCTCTCCAGCTGCTCTCCAGCTGCTCCTTTGATCCATGTGGAAATGGAGGGAAGGCAAAGACAGCATGGAAGACTTCAGAGGTGACACCAGGCTCTGCCCTCTCCAACTCCAGAACCTGCCCAAGCACATAAGAATTTTTGCCCCAATTTCTTAGCAAGATCCACATTTTGCTTTTCCCAGTTACTTGGCTTCCCCAAGCCTTTCACAATGAATAACACAATATCTCTGTCCTATTTCAATAAATTTGTCTTTACCTGCTCTCCATCTTGGGGTGTTACCATGGGAATTGCTCAGTGAACAAATGCATTCCTGAACTTTTCATGAAAAAGGGGGTATGGTGCTTCCTCAGTTACAAGGACAAGTAGTTGGGATGAAATCTGAGACAAAAGCAGAATAGGCCCAATAAATGCCTGTGACAGTGTTCACAGGGGTCTCAGGATGAGGGAAGAGATGAGGATCTGACTCCATGTTTCAGAAGGCTTGATTTATTATTTTATGATATATATTATATTAAAACTATACTAAAAGAATAGAAGAAAGGATTTCATCAGAAGGCTGGCTAAGAATAGAATAGGAAAGAATGATAACAAAGGTTTGTGGCTCAGACTCTGTCACAGCTGGACTGTGATTTGCCATTAATTAGAAACAAGCAACATGGGCCAATCAAAGATGCACCTTTCACATTGAATGTGTTTCATTCCACACAGCAGAGACAATCATTGTTTACATTTTGTTCCTGAGGCGGAGGAAAAATCCTAAGGAAAGGATTTTTCATAGAAGTGTCTGTGACAAATGCCAAATTCCATTGGAATAAAGGCAGAATCTGAGCCCCCCAGTGGAAGGCCAGCTGTGGGTGTGACACCAGCAAAGAGCAGCTGTGATGCTTTTTGTGTTTTTTTTTAGCCAGAGCAATTTGAATCAAGGAGTTCAAAGCTCATTCGAATGTGTACCCAGTGAGTGTGCACATGGTATCTCAGTGCTGATAAAAGTAATGTACAGCATATGGAAGAGTTATTTAAGCAGGGCTTCCCTGTGAAAACATGCTCAGGGCTTCCCATCTTAGCTACAGTATTTTTTTGGAGTGCCAACATTAAAGCAGTGTGTGAGAGGCAGCCTTGCAGAGGACACCACCTGAGGGAGGTGGAGGCCATTCAGCTCCTCACAACCCTTATTCTTTGACAAAAACACTTGGCAGTTCGACCTAACTATTAGAGAGACACAACCACACTCAGTCCTGACTGCAGAGCCCAGCTGAGCTGACTGCTCAGGAACAACTCGTTATTGAGAGGAAAGGAAATGGAAAAAAGCCTGCTTCTCTCACTGACTGAAAATCATCAAGTCTGAGTACAAGCAGGGGGGTCCCCCTGGAGGCTCCTGAGAGTCTCCTGCTGCTGTCAGGGAGGAGGCTCTGAGCGTCAGAAGGCAGCCCTGGTAATCCTAGTGCTCCTCGCCATCCTGAGTCAGTGCCCAGCATTAGAAACTCTAACAGCACCTTCCAGTTCCATGGCAGAGAACAGAGAATGGGGTGGGTTGAAAGGGATTTTTAAGTTCATTTCATTCCAATCCTCTGCCTTTCACAGGTTGCTCCAAGCCCCATCCAACCCAACCTTGAACATTTCCAGGGATTGGGCAACCACAGCTTCTCTGAGCAACCTGTGCCAGGGTCTCACCACCCTCCCAGGCAAGAATTTCTTCCTAATATCTATTCCAAATCTACCCTCTTTCACATAAAACTTCTGAAGATATTTTAAAAAAAGGGAAATGCACTTTTCCCCCTGCTATTTTCAACTTTGTTTTCAAGGAAAAACATGAGAAACATTTATTTAGTCCTGAAGAAAGAAATTGCAAAAGTACTTTTAGGCTAATATATCTGCTTTTAGATGAAGTGTTTGATGACTTATTTTAAACACAGCTGGTGGAATGATTAGTGAATCTGTCACTCAATGGGAGGAGTTTCAGCAAATTTCTTGCTGTCCCCCAGCAACCTCAATGCCAAAGGCCCAAAGTCAGAGCTGTGGGAGAATGATTAAATATGCCTGAAAGGAAAAGCATCCTGAGGAAGTAGCTTACAGGTCAGTGGAGGAAGCATTCATTACCTCTGCAGCATTTAGACATTTTCAGATGGCAGAGTGTGCAAATTCAAAAGACGAATTTTTCCTTTACAGAACAAATTGCATCGTTCCAACAATGCTCTCTCGGTTGGTTATTTCCTCCTTCTTTCCAAACGAAAAAAAAGGATAGCAAGGATGATTATTTTAAAAGAATTTCCATTTTCCCCTGGCTGCCACGCTCTGGTTGCCATGGAAGTGCACAGACTCCAAAGGGGACTGTTCAGTGGGATATTGTGCAATTTGTCAAGCTGTTCCTCTGGTGAGTAACTTTCCCTGGTTAAGTGCATTTTAGAAATAAGTGTGGTCATCAGTTCCTGGTGATTTGCAAGTGCTGCTGTTACCCTGTGACCTGAGTTTGCTCTCCCTGGACATAATTAACTCTGCCAGGTACAGATAATTGCAACATCATTTGCAATCAGTTTTAGAAGGCAAAGAGACTTTTCCAGAAGTTGAAGTCCTGATTTTCTTACTTTTACTCTCAAAGAAAGTCAGCTCACCAGCAAACCAGCACAAATGAATGAACCTGAGCTTTGTCCCCACAGAATCATCAAGGCTGGCAAAGCCCTCTGAGATCAGAGTCCAACCCTTACCACAGCACTGCCAGTAAAACTCACCATTAAACCACGTCCCCAGGTGCCACATGCACACACATTTTGAACACTTCCAGGCATGGCAATTCCACCACTTCCCTGGGCAGCCTGTTCCAATGCCTGACCACCATTCCACTAAAGAGATTTTTCCTAAACTTCAATTTAAATCTCCCCTGGTGCAATTTGAGGCCATTTTCAAGGCAGATGCTTGGAGCGTCAGAGAAGACACTTACTGGAATCAAGAAGAGTCATCAGATAAATACCCCTGCTCAGCCTTCTTTTCAGGAAGGAATTAAATTCCTTTTGATTGCTAAATGCAGCTGGTTCTAATTTCTCTAATGCTAAATTTTTAGCAAAATAAGTAAGTACCCTGCAAATGTAAGTTTACAAAGGACAGAACAGAAATAATTTCCTTGAAAAAAATCCAAATAAAACCTCTCACTAAAAAAAAAAACACCCCCCCCAAAAAAAAAAATCAAAAAACCAAACAAAAACCCTCACAACTTTTTTTTTGTTGTTGTTGTAATCAATTTCTGATTTAGATTTTGCCCAAAAACTGGCTAAACCCTTTCAGTATTGAGAAGATCTTGATGAAATTTAAAATACTGCTGTCTTTAAAAATCTGAAGTCTCCTGTGACTTTTTTCTATTGGGCTAAAAAGAAATGTAAATAAACAGGAAAAAGAGCAGAGGAAAATGCTCAGCATTAATTACAGGTACATGATAAATACCTGGTTTGCTGTTCCCCAGACAAACCACTCTGATGGAGCGCAGCAGAGAGAGGAGGAGGAGCAGTGAACACGAGCACACAGCACAGATCAGCCAGAGCACTGTTCCCATGTCACAAAAAACAAATAACCATGTCCACAAGATGCCTATAAATAATAGATTGTATCTATTGACTGGAGAGCAGCCAGCATCTATCTCTCTCTTCCTGCCTGGGAGTGCAGCCATTCATCATCTCTGCCAGCAAAGCTCCTGCTCAGCACACCCAGCCGTGGGCACTGCCTGGCACAGCCCACTGCACCCTGCAAGGCCTCTGGATCTGCCTCTGCAGGCCAGGGAAGACCCTGTTAGCTCTTTATCCCAAGCCAGCTGGAGGGTGGATGGCACCTTGTGCCATGTCTCCTTGGCCACATTGAACCCCACAGTCTTTAGGGCACGCTAAACAACATCCTTTGAATCACCATTTCAAAGTGGGGTTTTATTTTGCTTTGAAATGGAAAATGAGAATTATTCCATCATTGTTATTTTAATGTTGGCGTGACCTGAGCATTTCCCAGCTGCGGTCCCTCCTTGCACAGAGGCTCTCCCTGCTCAGGCAGCCCTGCTGATGCTCCCAAAACACCCCCTGTCCAGGCTCTCTGTCAGACACAGATGAGATGAAAGCTTCATCCTCCATTTCACTCCCAGCACAGGCTGACCACGACATCTCCAGCTCTGTTCTCTATGAGACAGACTATAATGAGTGATTTCAAGCTGTGCTGCCCAGTTGTCATGACAAGATACCCTAGTGTGCCATGATATGAGTATGCATTTCCCTTCTAATCACAGCAGATTCTGATCTGAATTCAGACTATGGATCCTTTTTGTTTCAACAGTAAAGAGAGGCTCCAAGAAGTTGAGCTAAATTTTGGAGATCTTTATTTAATTTTCCTCTGGCAAGGTACAAATGATGTCTGCATTCACCAGGTGATATTGTGTGATATTTATCCACCTGCCAAACCTGACGTGGGACAATGTTCCTGCCGTCAACTCAGCTGAGAGTAACTGTCTATTCTATCTCATGGTACTTTCAATTGAAGAAAAAATGCATTTCTGGAAGATCTGTTTTAACCAAATGTATTTCATTTTAGTCAAACATAAATTTTCTGAGTCACAGGAAGAATAACTGGATTAAATTTAATAGTTTCCAATATACAAGAAGTCGCTTTTGGGCTCAAACCATATGAAGCAACATATTTTGTGATAACAAAAAATAGAAGATCGAGATAGGAAGCTGACAAGAGATGCTATTTTGCTCCCTATTTTTCCATCCTTTTCACAACAGTCAAATTATTTATTTTTCAGAAAATGATGGAGAAGATGAAAAATTCTGATGCCTTGTTTTGCTGCAGAGGAGATGGGGAGCCCAAGCATCCCCTCAGTCTCCTTCTCAAAGGCCTCAGGTCCATCCTAAGTGAGGAATGGCAGCAACGTGCAGGACTTTAGCAAGGTCCTACCCCCCACAGCTGCTACACACTGTGGTTATTTTAAGCTCTGAAGACAATTTATCAAATTACACTTCTGAAAATGGTACAATGTGAGTCATATTTACTTCACATTTTTCTTTCCGCAGGCTCTCGCTATTGGCTGTGGGTTATTTATTACCTCCGATGCCTGCTCTGAGAAGCTCCTTTCTGGGTCTGTATTTCACCTTTAATGAGTGCTTTTGCAATTTCATTGCCGTTTTCTGAAGCTAAGGTGGCACTTAGCAAAGCCTAATGGTTTATGGCCCATTTCAGAGTCACTGATTCCTGCCTGTCCCTGTGGAGCTGAGCACAGCTCCGAGCCGCTGCTTCTCCCTGACCCTGCCGGGTACCTGCCCCTGCTCTGAAAGCTTCAAGGGCAAAACCAGGGGCTGTCTCACCTCAACCAGGACAAACTAGTCCTGGCAGGGGCTGTTCCACACCCAGCGGGGCCCTTGGTCAGTGGTGGTGCAGAAGGTGGGCACACACTGCGGTGGGAAATGCCTGAGAGCTCTCAGCCCCCTTGGTTTGAAGCCACGCATTTACCACGGAGTCATTCCTGGATGGATTCCCTGCTCATGCTCGTGTTTCAGCACCCAAAGGCACAACACAGACTGCCACCAGCTCCAGCTGGGGCTCTCCATGACTGGTTGCTGCCTGCCCTTTGTCACATTCACCCAGCTGATGCCTAGACATGAAGGATTCAGAGCTTCAAGGATACCAGCTGACCTCCTGCAAAGAGGCTCTGAGCAGGTAACCCACAGCTCTGCTCTCTCTTGGCCATCCACAGGTCACCAAATTCACAGTGTGTCTCTAAAGTCCTTGGTAGGTTGTCCCCAGTGCACTTAAAAGCCTGTTTAAAGCTCTGCCTAGTAAGACTGTCCTTAAAAAGGACAACACTTTCCTTCAAAAGCAAATTCCTGTCTCTTTGGGGCATTGAAGTTCCCTGGGGACTGGTCTGAGACTGAGGAATGAATGCACATTTACAAGAGCAAGTTATTGCTGCAAACCTCACCACCTGCTGTGCTGAGTGATGTGTCTGTGGTTTTGATCTTACTCTTTTTTTTAATGATAAATACTTAGTGGCATATGCACTTAAAACAAGCACGATCTGGAAAAAATAACAAACAAACCTTCAGACAAATTTCCCCTGGTCCTTTCCAAAACAAAACTGAAATAAACAACCCAAAAACCTCTACAAAAACAAAATACACCCCTGCACTGGCTCCTGTCTGCTGGGGAGAGAATGACAGAACAGATGCATAACAGAAGCTATTTATGTTGGTTAATGCATTACTGGGGAGATGCTGAGAGATAGTAGAGATAAGTTTAGAAGCAAGCACATAGGAAATATATTAGAATAGAGCAGATATCCCCACCTGCCCACAGTGTCATTCTACCAAGTGTTCATTTCTAAGTGATGTGTCACAGAAATCCTGCACTGGGTTCGTGTGAAAAAATACATGTGAAACAGGGAGCGGGCTCAGAGCCTTTCTGCACAACAACATCCTACAGAAATTCTCACTCTTCTGCTTCCTCCTGGCTTTCACATCACACAGAAATATCCCTCTCCCCTTACAACCATCTCAAGGAGCAGTACTCAGAGTACTGGGAGTTATAATAATTCCCATATTTAATTTTTAAGTTTTTATCATCTTGCCAGTAGTTGTAGCAGTCAGAAACTGCTCTTGTGTTCCATGGGAAAATATTGGTTTCAATGAAATTGTAATTTTCATTATCAGGTTGATTAAATCAACCAACATTAAAATAACAATGATGGAATAATTCTCATTTCCCATTTCAAAGCAAAATAAAATCCCACTTTGAAATGGTGATTCAAAGGATGTTGTTTAGCTGGGGCAAATCTTGTTATCTGGATCAAGACCAGTGATCTTTCCCTGACACTTTTTATTAAAGATGTTGCCAAATTTGCTATTCCTCAAAGCCTCGGCTTTTCACCTCTTCCTGCTCCTCCTTGGATCAGAAACCACCTATTGAAATGGCCTGAAAGGAAGACATTTTATTTCCTAAATAAAAATAATTACAAAAACAACAATGAGAATAAAAATCACAATAACCTGATCCTAATGCATGGGGCTGGTTACAAGACAGCAATAAAGTTGAAATTCCCTCTGCTGGGAAGACTTTCTGGATTCTCTGCCTGGCCTCCTACTAATCAATGATCAGATAATAGAACATATTCATAAAGGCTGTCACTATCAAAGTGCCCTGCAGGCTGTTATTTCCCTGCTATCACAAGCTCATTAATGTTTGGATAAATTGGCATCTGATAGACAAAAAGCTGGTGCTCAGTCGTCCCTGGCATCCGAGGGGAGCTGTGCTGAGCTGCACAGAGTTATCTCCCCTTGTCCATGGAGCTGTGCTCCTTCTCATCCCCTGATGATGCCACCACAGCAGGCTGGAAATCAACCTCTGCCCACTGTCTTCACCCAAAAGATGGGTATTTCTGGATGAAACTCCCTTTGAAGAGAAGGGAGATAAAGACTCCAAAAGGAAGGAAAAATTATCCAAGTAAATCACAAGAGTCATTCACCAAAAAGTCTCTTTAGGAACACTTTGGATGTTGGGTCCTACTGAACTTTCAGGCAGCAGAACTATTGGCTGAAATGGGAAGCAGGATGAAACTTGGTCTTTCTCTAACCTTTTTAAAGGCCAGTAACAATTAAGCCACTCACTGTGCTCCATAATGTTTGGCACAGACCATATAACCTTTCAATGGGCACCTATTTATTATTTCTCCCTACCTTGCTGGAAGTTTTTATCTCCCCTGTAATGCTAGAATCATTTTATTCCTACTAGCAACAAAATAAATGACTGACAAAATTTGATTTCAATTGGGTGGCTTTAGAAAAGCTTGGTATAATTTCTATAAATTCCCTCAAAAGAACTCCCCAAGAAAAAATTAAATGGTATTTTCATGGTGTCAAGTTTGAGATCCCAAGTTCACAGCTGTGAGATCTGTGAATTTTTGGATAATTTCTGAACCTGTAACTGATTCACAAAACTACACTTTGGCTTAGGAAGGGAGGTCAAAGTAGAACCTGTTCAGCTTCAAAGCACGCAGAAAGATTAAACCATGAGAACTGGAAGGAGGTTCATTGGGGAAGGCAACCCACCTTGGAGAAATATCACATCCTTGCTGCATGAAAGCTCCTAGGGAGAACCAGAGGCTGTTGAATATCCCAAACTCATTTGTCTGGTCAGTGGCTGGCTGGTCCCGTCCTTCCTCGTACTCCTCAGTGTGCCACTCGTAGGGGCTGAAGCGACTCACCAGGAAGAGGACAACGCTCACTCCAATGTAGGCAAAAACAATGCACATCCATATCTCATAGGCCAAAGGATCCAGAAAGGAAAAAACTCCTGGTTTGGACTTTTGAGGTTTTTTTATCATTATTGATATGCCTAAACTCATGAATGGTTTGGAAAAGTCTATAACTTCTTCTCGAACCAGGGTGATGGTTAATGGTGCCACAGCCACATCTGCCCTCTGAAAAAGGAGACAGAAAAGAGATTTTCAGACTGGGAATAAAATGTATTCACTAACCGCAGTGTATGATCCTTTGATCTCTGTTTAACCTCGCTATCTCAGAAAAAATCAGACAAAACCAATTCCAAGAAGAAGGTTAAAAAGGAGAAGCCCATAATATTGGTGGATTATTTCCATTTTATCGCTACTGATTACCAGATCTGTTTTGAAATCACAGCACTTTCTTTTTGCAGCCACCCAGCTCTTCTCATCTGATTTATCCACTGATGTCACAATATGATGAAGATGATTTTTTCTAAAAGAGCTTTATCATCCAGACATCAAAAGAGGCAAGGAAAGACCAATCTCCTGAAAAAGGATGTCAGGATGTTTACTTCCATCAGGAACTGTCTTTTGATTGCATAACTGATGCAGGAGAAGAGGAAAAATGTTCTAGCAACACCGATATGCACTCTTCACTAATTTTGCAGTCCATCTTGAAAATGGAGAGGGAGATGCATTGAAGTGGCTGGAGCATTTACAGTGGAGCTACCATCAGGAGACAGATCATCACTCCAACATAATCTCACATGGACTTGGGGACTGATGCTCCCTGCATGATTTCCCTTGTAGGGAAAGGGAAATAAGACTCCTCTGTCTGAGGGACGACCTAAACATCACAGAGCATGAATTATCACACCAAACCAGGTTTAGAAGTGTAAGGTACAGGCATACATCCCTGATGATGGAAATGAGTGGCTGGACAGAAACTAATCTCATCCTTCCATTCACCACTCATGTGCTGAGTGTTTGAAATCTTTTTCTTCTTTCATCCTGCCATTACCATGCAAATATAAAACAGGGTAAAATTTGGAGATTCTACCCATGGGAAAATATGACCTTTCGATACTTGTTCTTCTATAAATGTAAAGAAAAAGAATCTTGGAACTGTTGAAAGAAAACGTTTTGACATTTCCATAGGCACAGAATGTGCCGTCTCTCCCCTAAATTAAAATATTTCACTTGGGCTGATTGTTTGAGCTGCAGTCCTCTGGAGAGCTCAGGCTGAGAGAGGGCAGGACTCCTTCTTGTCGGTATCTTTAGCTTGTTACAGTGACCCTGAGAAAAGGTAGAAAGTCTCTTTTCCCAGCCCAGCACTTGAAGAAGGAGTCAGAGCTCTTCATTTCTTGGTCTCAAGATTGTTTATTGCATCTTATCTATAAAAAATTTCTCCTGCCCTGCTGAGGTCCATCCAGCAGGACAGTCCCAGGTACACTGCCTGCCCCTGGGGTGGTGTTATGTCTTTACTAAAAACTACGTGTACAATGTTTACAATTGCTTCCCAATACCTATCACCTATGTTAGACAGTGAGCTTCTATTCTAAACCAATCCAAAAGTGCCAACATCACAGCAGAAGATGGAGGCCAAGAAGAAGGAGAAGGGCTGGACACACCCAGTTCCCTCCATCTTGCCTCCTGAACCCCCACACCAAAAACCCCAAAAATCTATTTTCCACCCCGTGATAACTTCACTATTATTCTACCTAAACTGCTGTGGCTTGCTGATCTTCATCTAAGGTTGGTAATTTGCTTCACAGGTCATAATCAAACCCACAGGTGTTTTGGGCTCCGTGCCAGGGCTTCTGAGCCCGCTGGCAGGGGTCCTGGCCATCCTGGACAGCCAGAGGGATGTCCTGGGTCCCCACACCTTCTCACTCTGGAATGTGATCCCAGCTACCAAGAGTGAAACATTGGAAACTCACCCCATAGACGAGCTCTCCCACCATGCCGTTCCAGGTCTTGGTGTCGGGGTCGCGCGCGCCGTACTTGCCGTCGCGCACGATCTCCAGCCGGTAGTGGTAGCCCACGTGCTTGGCAATCTCTGCAGCCAGCTCCACACAGTAGCCCTCGTACCTCTCGTTGCCCTCAAACTGGTTGGCATTCTTCTTGAGCATTACGTAAGGGTCCTCCTGGCACACAGAAGAGCAGCTGTGAGCCCCGCTCCTCGTCCCAGAGGTGCACACCAGCTTTTGGTCGCCCTGCAAAGCTCCGGCTTTGTGTTGCTGTGCCAACACACACAGACAACACACTTGGGCTTATTCTAGAAGGTACAAAGTATGATTTTTTTTTTTTATTGTGGCATATTCTTTTTATTCATGCAGAATCTGTGTGCAGCTCCTGCATTGGTGGACCTGAGGGGAATGGAGTAGCTGGTGGGATTTGGGCAACAAACCTTTCAGTGTAGTTCTGTAAGGAGTATTTAATATATCTGAGCTGTGAATTTTTAAAGGCATGCCTGCCTGTGTGGGTACAGGGAGAATCAAATCCGCTGGACAGGAGAGAGCTTTAAAGTGTTTAACTCAGTTTGGCTATTGTGCCTTCTCTGCAGATTCCCAGTAAGCAATCAACAAAGAAATTAGTAATATTTCACAGGGTTTCTGCAGGGTAAGTGTATACAATGACACAATACATGATACCATACATTGTGGGCTACCTATTATTCCTTTGTGACTACAGTGGAGATTTGCTTTTAAAGCAATGATTCATCCTCTCCGAACAAAACAGCTTATCCTTCCCAAAACTGCAGCCCCCATTCTGTGGGATAAATACAAACCACAGGTACAATGCTCCTGATTTGCCTGTGTTGATGCCTCTACTATCTTGTCATAATCTTTTGTATTTTCTACACTTAAGCATGAGAGCTCTTTAATACCTATTTAATTAGCCACAGCAATTTGCAGATACCTTTATGGAGCTGGCAGGAAACAGTAAGTGCTATTATTGTTGTTGTTATTATTATCATTATCATTATTATTATTATTATTATTGCTATTATAAAAATGATATCATACAAAGAAGGGCTCATGAGTGGGAAGAGGGAGCCTGCACATCAGGGAGGTGGGGGAGAAGGAGATCTGGGATGGAAGTCATGGCACTTACCAGGATAGTTGTGACGATGTAGGTCCTGTTCTGCAGGCTTGTGGACTCATTGCCACTTTGAGTATCTACAGCTATCGGGACCAGCTTCTCATCTTCATTCCAATAACCAATCTGCCCAATACAAAACCAGGATTAATATGGCTTTGGAATATTAGCCAAGGTACAGTAACAGGGTCATCCAAGCCAGATCAGCCTTCTCTGCATGTCCATACCCAGCCAGAAATCTCCTCTCCTGATTTTTCATGTCTTTGATGAGGGGGATGGGGAAATTCCCCATCCCACTGTGCCTCCAGCCTGAAAATAATAATATGCATGATGTGCTACAGCAGCACAGTGCTTGTATGCATGCAAAAACATTTATCACATTTTACTGGCCATTCCTACAAAGAAAGTTCACACTTTCCCTGTGTGACCTCCAAAATTATTCTAATGGTGACCTTGCCTGATGCAGGTGCAGGTGCTAGAGGGTGATGGAAAATTATCCTGCAGCTGAAAGCTTGCATGAATATAGGAGTCACTCTTGGGACATCTTAAGACAACAGGACAAAAAATCAAGTCAGAACTTTTCCCCCCATTCCTGTGCCAGTGTCAAAAAGTTTGGGGTTATGAATAAACTGAACATTTATAAAGGGAAAAATTCTGAGGTTAAATTCTGCTTAATAATAATCAGGGATTTGGGCAGCTCTATCGCTCCTTGCAGGTAAAGCAGAGTGCCAGCAAATATCTCTAGGAAGATCATGGTTGAGGTTATCCACTTGGAGGCCTTGATTTTATAAGAGGTTTTCCATCACCTCATGTAAGTATGAAGATGCTTGAGCTCTGCTCATATGAAAGGAATTTCTTATCATAAATGGGAAAAGGTATTAACCAGGGCATGACCAGGAACAAGCTGATGGCAGATTAGAGATCGTGACAGCTGAGGAGAAAAAAAATCTCTGCAGGCTTCTAATCACTCTTCCTTGCACAGACAAAAAGAATGTGAAGTGAGGAAAGGGCTTTCAAAGCTCTGCCCTAGGGCAACGAAAGTGGAGACAGGGATGTTTGCTTTGCACCTCTCACCTGGTGGATCTAAAATACAATATGCATCATGGCAATGATGTACGTGTTTTCCAAATAAATATTATTTCTGATGGTAAATACATAGAAAAATCAATACACTCAGCCACTCAATTTCATCTCCTCTAGACTCTCTCCAGACTGCCAACTTATTGAAGTTCAGAGACCCAAACTGGGCATGATGCTGCCTTTGTCCTCTTATGAATACTTTGCAGTGGAGGACGACTGCTTTGTACATCTTCAAAATCACATTTATTTTATTTGTCAAAGAAAATTTGCCTTTTTTTCTCTTGTCTGTGGGGGGCTTTGATCTCACACCTGCTGCTCTCATATGTAAGCATAAATTTGAGATAGGGGCTGTAAATATGGAACTTTCACTATTTACATTTTTCTTAGTTTCAAACAAGTTTTTTATCTTTCAGGGGACTGAGGAGATGCAGAGAATGCCCCTTTCCAAAATACATAGTAACTCTCCTTTATCAAGGAATAACTAAGTTATTCTCTGTTCTTCAAATACATGGTATCTAAAGTGGGACATAAGCACCTAGAGTCAGATTTTCAAAAGGATTCATGTTTCAAGGGCTTGGCATCTCTGAATAAGGCCAGCTTTTTCAAAGAGCCTGGGATACAGAAAGGGATCAAGACTTCAGAAGAGCACAAAGGTCTGTGTAGCTATTGGGACGTGGTTAGTGCTAAAGCTTTTGTCACTTCAAGGAGAGCAGAATTAGGTCAACATAAAGGGTTCACTTAAAATGGTTGGGGCAAACAGCTTCTGCCTGGCCCTGCCTTTGTTTATCCTTGGAAAAGGGGAAGGGCAAAGCCAGACCTAGAGCTGGGCCTGCACCAACACACTGTGGCAATAGCAAAGGTGAGCTGAACCAAGTTTTAGCATCCTGGAAAATTTTTGCCACACCTGAGATGCCCTTGTTGCTCTTGATAACACCTTCCAAATGTTGTATTTTTTTTAGCAACACACCATGAGTCCTCCCTAGTGCTTGGCTTTGCTCATGCCTAGAGCTGGGAATGCCCTTGTTGTTTGTCCACAAGCAAACTTCCATGAACAGGAATGCCTGCTGAGACCCAGCCACACTGCCACTCAGACACGGGCTGGAAGCTGACACAGGATGTTGGTCACTCCCTGCTTTACCTTCCTGATCCCATCGTGCTTCATCTCAATCACGTGGAGGGTGTAGTTGGTCCTGCGTCCCTTCTCGTTAAACTGAACGTTGCCAGACAATCCTTCAAAACGGACCTTAAATACACAAATAGCAACGAAGACAGCAAATTGGTCAGCTTCTCATGCAGTGGTGATTCAGCAGCAGCGAGAGGGGAGGGGAAGAAGAGTGCTGAGTGCAGTCATTGCTCTCAATTCCATGCAGGGGAGGCAGCATATCTGCCTGAAACTGGTTTGTCACTAAGGCTCACTCTCTACAGCATGCCTGGCCATGGGCAGAGCCATCCTCTTAACTGACTCTCTAATTTAAAAACCCTTTCTCTTAAAACTCAGTGGTTTAAAACATAGAGCAGCCTAAGAGCTACATCACCAATGTGAGCCCATGGTCTCTTGGGATGTGACAGTGAGCTAAATCAGCTCTGAACTCCTTGAGTTTGCAGGGTTTTGTATTTTCTAAATCTGACCTGGAGTCGAGACTTGGTAAAGAATTTGTCAGCTCAAATCAGGAATTGTAAATCAGGAGGAAATATGAAACCATGGCCACAGCTCCCAGCCATTATTTCTGGATAAAGAGGAGTCTATAAGTTACCAAGCAAATTTAATTACCTCTGCACCAGATTAATAAGACCTAACAATTTAGTATTGACATTTGCATAGGAAGCTTTGAACAGTAAATCTCTGCTGATAATGCAGCCGAGCTGAAGTGACGCTCACATCACATCCCACATCCTGAACTTCCCTTGCTGCAAAAGTGCCCAGCCTGAAATGGAGAAGAGCTCCTGAACAGAATCACACACTCTGTGGGGACCAGGCGGTGGGGACTAGGAACAAGGAAAAATTAGTGCAGATTTGGGTTTCTATGGAGACCACCCAGAGAAGTGCTCTTTTTCTGCCTTTCCACTTGCTTTGGACAAACCTCTTGTCCCCGCAACTGAAGTCTTCCCACATGAAAAATGGGGACAGGTATTTAACAGCCTTTTTAAATACCCTGAGATCCTCAGAATAAAGACCCATGGTGAAGAAATGAGGCTGTATCATTACAGAGGAAATCTGTTGTTAATCTGGTTAAGCCGTGTTTGTTTTCCAGCTGTAACAACAAAGGTTTGTCATGAAAATGAACATCTGCCAGCATTTTCTGAAGCTGTTTTCAAATCAAGAGGTATTCCTGGTGACATTTGGACAAACATGCTTTTCCCTTTTCACAAGACACAACATGCTCATAAAAAATAGATGGGCTGAAAAAGCACCATTGTCTTAAGCACTCCCAAGCCTGCTTTTTTTCATGTCTCCTTTGGTTTTCCTTTCAGGTTCTGACCAATTCTGAAGCTCAGGTCACAGGTGCTTGTGCTTTGTAGCTTTGTATGCACTAAAAGGCAGATTTACAGCATCAAATTCTTCTGTCTGAGTGAATGAAATCTTAATCCTGTGATATCCATGTGGCACTGAAATGCAAAAGGGATCTCTGCTATCCACGCTGCAGGAGCCAGCACAACTTTTCTGCCATTCGCCATCCTCTGAAGGTAAATGCAAAATACAAAAATGCAATGCAGAATGCAAAAAATGCACTGCAAAATGCAAAAATGCAGTGCAAAGTACAGTGAGGACTGACTTCAACAGTGCTAAGCACCAGTCAAGTCAACTGGAGACCTTAAGACACGTTTGTGTGTAAGATGTGGATGGGCATGTGGCTCTTTGCTGGGATATCTGGAGCAGAAGGATGCTGTTGTGGCCTTCTGTTTTACAGGGTTAGTCAGCAGTTAGGAACTAGCTTTTTGCTTATTAGATGTGCTGACCACGTAATGATAAAAAAAAATAATTTGTTTAAAATTATCATAACCTTTTCAAAATAAAATTGAAACCTTAGTGTAGTGGTTTTAAGCAATAATTTGTAGGCTTTTTCCTGCAAAAAACAAAAAAGGTAATTATCTTTAATAAAAATATATTTTCTCCTTGATCATGCCAGATTTCTATTTTTAAAAAAATGAAGAATGCTTCCTGTTTCTTTTCATCTTTGTTCCTGCCATCTATGAATCCTTGTTAGGTGGGGGTCAGTCTATTCCCCCAGACAGAACAACAGGACAGGAGGAAATGGCCTCAAATTGTGTCAGGGGAGGTTTAGATTGGATATTAGGAAAAAATTCCTTCTCCAAAGGGTGGTCAAGCATTGGAATGGCCTGTCCAGGGAGATAAGTGGTGGAGTCACTATTTCTGGAGGGATTTTAAAGATGTGTGGATGTGGCAGTGCTGGGGATATGGTTTAATGAACTTAGAAATGCTGGGATAATGTTTGGACTCGATGATCTTAGATCTTCCAACCTAAATGTTTTTATGGTTCTGTGGTTCTTTCCTACACTAAATAGGAATAAGGCAATTTGGGAGCTTATTCCAGACTTTTGAGTAGAAGCAAGTAGAGAAACCTTTTACTTTTAAAAAGCTTATAAAATTTTAGGCATTAACAAATGGGAGGTGAAGAGAAAGCACACTGTGAACAGCTGTAAGAATTGCCTTAATTATGAGTCTTTACAGAAAGGATAACTCAAACCTTCAATTTTATCATAAGTTATTCTATTTCCATCTGCCTCTTTCTTGCTACATTACTAAATACTGGAAGATTATAAATTTCATACTTAAATTTTTTGCTAGGAGGTTTCTTGCCCTGCCTGTTTCAGTCTTTATTTTGATCATCACAACTGAACTGGTCAAGCCTTTTAAAAAGTATTATTTTTCATCTGTAAAGAAGCAACTTTTGCAAATGGGTATTTGTGTTCTTTATCCAAAGTCACTCCAGCTGAAAAATTAAGACTTTTGAAATTGTTTTAATGAAGATATAAGGAAACTTCAGATGACATTTTCCAACACACACACACAAAATTGTATTTTCTAGCTGTCTAATTTTGACATCTTATTCTCATAAATTCAATAAAGAAACATGCTGGAGCAGCTATTGCTCATCAGAAGACTTCCAAGTATTTAATGTTTATTAGGTAACCTATCTCCCTAATGCATCAGGGAGGCTGATTTTATTATAAGGGCTTGGAGAAGCTGTGACAGTGATTTGCCCAAGGTCATGCAGAAAGTCAGTGACAGGCTTGGGAACAAATTGAATCCAAGCAATAAAATCAAATCAGATGCAAGATTTGGTTTTAGAGGAATTGTTGTTTACCAGTAAGCCAAACCCAAATCAAAACAAAATACTTGAGGAACTTTACATATTATACAAATGAACCACATAAATGGTGGGTTTTTTTGCCTTCTTCACAGTTAAGGGAGGAAGATGGGATAAGCTATATTTGGATAACACTGAACTAGCAGTATTTGCAAGGAATCCATCTATTTCTGTCAGGAAAAGAAAGAAAAGTGCTAGAAGTAAATGTCAGTCTTGAAATTTAATGAAATTTTAAAATATTCTACCTTAGTAAGTCTTTGATAAGAGTGAATTATTTTTCTCTCTTGCTGTAAGTTTCACATTGTATTTTTGTTTATTCAAAAATCTAAATTTTATGCAGGAGGAAAAAAGCAAGACTATCAGATTTGAGGAATAAACTATCTAAATGGCTGCTCTTAAGACTTTTATGAGCCCTCACAGTATGAAACAAGCTATAATCTGCACTTTGAGAACATTTTGGTGACAGCCGACACATAAGGCAAAATTCACATGCATTCATTAGCAGGCTGGAACTGAAGCTGAGTTCACAGAGAGTCAAATAATCTGCAGAAAATACAGTCTGAGCAGGTCTGTGTCTTAGGGAGGGGAACATAAAGATAGGGACCCTTGATTTTATGGGATAATATTTTGGCTTTAGAACAACAACAGAAATCAGAACGGGCAAGGTGTCCTAGGGTGATGTTATGATGCTTGTACCCCCATTTGTTATGTTTATGCTGGATATTATTTTCTGTGCCTTCAAGACTGGCTCTGAAGAGCGAATGTTTTGTTTTGGTTTTGTTATCAGCCTGCTCCCCCATGGCTGGCAGGACACAGAGACAGGGCAGTACATGGTGCTGCTTTTGCTTTTTGCTTGGCTTTTTGCTTTGCTCTTGCTTCTGCTTTGCTCTTGCTTTTTGCTTCTGCTCATTAGTTAGTTTAGCTAAGCAATCCGAATTTTTCCCTGGACTGTTTCTCCTTTCCCTTTTTTGGAAGCACTCGAACCTGCTCTGGACTGGGGCCCTGGGAGCACCGAGAGTTTGCACCTTGTGGCTGCAGCAGCTGCCCCAGCACAGGAGGGACTGATAACAGAGTGACCATCCCCAAGAGAGACTTTCTGAATTTGTCATCTTTTTCAGAGCGGTGACAGAGTGGTGCCATCCGGTATTGTTCATTTTGTGTGCTGGGGGTGCTGTGCCTGTTAAATAAACAGGTTCTTTCCACTCCTCTCCGAGGAATCCTTCCCAAACTGCTTGGAGGGAGGGGCCGTGTGGGGTTGCTTTCTGGAGGGACCCCCTTTGAGAGCTTTTCTCCCAAATTTGCCCTAAACCAGGACACAAGGACACATCAGATGGCACCAGGAAAAGCAGCTTGCTGGAAGCACCCCTGAGCTTTTCAGACCTCTCCTCTGCAGAAGGATCGGCTCCTCCTCACCCCAAGCGATTCGTGCTTCCGCTGCTGCTGCCCACCCGTCCTGCCCCACTCGGGCTGTGCCCAGCGTGCCCCCAGCACACCCACACGCCCCGGGCTGGCTGCCAACCTGCTGCAGGGCTCTCTGGATGTCGATGCCCTGTCCCCAGGGCACGGCGGGGTTGGCCAGGCAGTCGCCGGCGTTGCCGCGGCGGGAGATGTCGATGCGCTGCCGCCGAAGGTTCTGGAAGGCCTCGGCCATCACGCGCACGCCGTCGTAGGTGAGCGCCGACGTGTACTGGGAACAGAAAGGGCACTCAGGGTAACCCTCCAGCTGCCTTGCTCTGATGCTCTTTGGTTTTTACCTGTTCTTTTCATTTTATTCCATACGGTCCCTGTATTCTTTGCACACGCATTTGTAGCTCTGTAGCCCATAATGTGAGTGGCTAATTTTCCTGGTAATTTTCCATAGCCTTTCCCTAGGCAAAAAACCAAAACGACTTCCAGAGCTCCAAGCCCCAAGAAGTACAAAGCCTCTGTGCTATCTTGGCTCTTCTTGAGAACCGAGGCTGAGAACAACAGCCCCCGTGCTATCTTGGCTCTTCCTGGGAACCAAGGTTGAGAACAACTTTTCAAGATACATTTTATGGACAGAGCACAGATAATGCTGAGAGAAGGACTCCAAAACAAAACTTGACCTGAGAAGAAATTACATCACCACTTTTCCTCATAATTGGTGGTTTTTATCAATTATGTTAATTCCCTAAAGCCTATAAAAATGTACTTATCCCTATGGGGATAGGCTTCTGTGGACACCTTTCCATAACTACCCCTGAAAGCTTTCAAATAAAAATCCACTCTTATATTGCCTCCTTACTAAAAGTATCAAAGTTTCATTTCCAGGCTAAGAAAAAGGCAACACTCTCCTCACCTCCTGTCTATGAAGTTCAACAGCATCTTGCTCCCTGCAATCTCCACTGCCCTGTTGACTCCTAAAAGTTGGTTTTGGCTTTCACAGCTGGGAAGTGAAGGAGAAGCTCCTGATTTCACTCCCTGAAGAAGACTCAGCCCTAAAACTCCTTCACCTGTTACCCAAGCATTTGTGTTTAATCAGAAGCATTGACCTGAACTTTTAAGGAGCACATTATACTGTGTAAATGTGAGCTACGTGAAATCAAACAAGGAAAGTTTCCTGGTCATGGATGAAGACCAGAAAACTCCATCTCAATTGGCAAAAATTCTGCAAAACATGAGTTTATTCAAGCAGAAACTTGTGCACAAAGCAGTGTAAAACTCTTGCCAAGAACCATTAATGTTAACTCTTTTTTCTGTGATCACCCACTGATTTAGTTGTTTTCAACTTTCTTAAACTAATCCCAAAGCTAACATTTCTTTGGCAGAGTGTTTGTCACAAATGTGTTCATTTTCAAATATTAAACAGCAAAAAACAACCTCTCCCCCCACTCATCCCTCAACAGCCTCAGGGCCTTCTGTGTCAGGAATTAAAATACTTTTTCCCTCTGTTGTATGCACTGATTTGAAATTCTCAAAAAGAACATCTGGAAAGACTTTATTATCACTGGATGTCTTGTAAACAAGTCAAAGGTTAAGGACTTTTTGTTTTTTTATATACTGAACATTATGAGATATTTAACTCTTAGCTTCAAGGGGGTGAAAACTGGGAGAGTGAGTGAATACATTAAATTTTGTGTTTCTTAAGAGGCAGTAACTGCAGCCTAGTAAAATTCAGATAATGCTAAGGCAAATGGAACAGCTAATGTTCATAATTATACTGAGAGTTTCTCAAGTGAGAATGAAGAGCCATGTGTGATCACAAAGAGGTGAGCACAACTTGAACTGAGCCAGATGGAACAAAATGAAATACATTTTTTTTGTACCACTTGCCTTTGGCCTCTTCCAGTCCACACGTGGATGCTCTCTGGCGTCATTTTGCCTCCATTGTTGCATGATCCTGGCAGGAACAGTATCTGTGTAATTCACCAACTGGAAGCCAGTGACATTGGCTCCACTCTCTCTGAATTTGGTCAGGTCAATGTCCATGAATCCCTGGTACAGGAGAGAAACAGGAGAAGCTCATCAGAGGAAGACACATCTAGATGGGAAAGAGAATATCCTGCCTATGTATGAATATGGCAGACAGCTCAGGAAAAATATCTTCCCTCTGGGAGGAAATGTCCAGCTTAGGAGAGGCACCAGTTCCCCAGCCATGGTGGGAAACTTGCTTTTCTCACAGGTTCTGAGCTGGCCATATCCTGCAGTTACCACCCAGGGAGACAAATAATCATATTAACAACAGCTCACTTGCAAGAAAGCTAGCAGAGAAATGGAAAAATGTATCCTGAATAATGCATGAAATGAACAAAATTTGTACAATATATTAAAAAGTATTTGTCAACCAGCTCTAAATTTTATACAGAATTGTTCACCCAGCCCTAATTCTCAGTAACCACTGGATAGGCTATTTCTTTCCAAATCACAGTTCATAGGGAAAACCAAATTCTGAACAATGAACTTCCAGCAGATCAGGAAGGAACTGGCTGGTCAGCTTCTTAAAGAAGTCTTACTATTAAAAAAGTCAATTTGCTCATCTGGGAGAAAAGAAGGTGCTTTTCTAGACTTTAGATTACTAATGAAATACATTTCTTTCATTTCCTTATTGTCCTTGTCCACTTCTGGCTCTCTGCATGTGATGAACATGTGTGCAAATACACATGTGCATCGATCGGGGTGGCACTGCAGAATCAGTCACCCCATTTGAGTCAGAGGTGAAAAATTAATTAGAGACACGCTGCAATATGGAGGAAGGGGTGATTTCTTGGTGTGCCAGCTTTGATCCCAGCCCTGCTGCTGCTGTGCAGAACTGCTTGCTGTGGCTCCTTGCAGAGGTGCTGGGACAGGGGCTGTGCTCTCCTGCTCTGTGAGGGACAGGCTGAGCTCTGCTGCTTTTTTCTTAAGGAACACTAGCACGAGAGATATTCTCAATTATCTGCACTGGCAGCATCAGGAGCCTTAATGCATGAGGAGGGATGAATGGGAGGACAGTCACAATGCCATCACCTGAGCAGCAGAAGGGCTGGCTGGAGCTCTGCCTTGCCCCTGCCCTGCTGCTGAGTGCTCTCTGCAGGCTCCTCCTCAGCCTGCCCCTGGGTTTCTCTCCCTTGCCTGTTCCCAGACTCACCATGATGGTGTGAGCTAAAAAAGCCAAGTTACGTCATTTCCAGGAAAACACCAAAATCAGGTTCCCAAAATGATGCTCTCTGTTCACAGGCTGAGGGAGATAATTAGCTGATCAACTCCTTAAGTCAGATGGAGCCATTAGATGGGAACTGTTTTGGGAACAGACCTTGCCAGGAAAAGACTAAATTGCCCTCTCACATAAGTGTCAGACTGAGGGAGTCATAAGTGACTCAAAAATGACTTTAAAGACTTTCACATTTTTTCTTCCAGAATTTTGTAGGCAATTTGGCATCCACTTACAAGGCTGAGGATTGGATACTGGTGTACAGATGCTCTAAATATATAGCTTGTTTTCCTTCAAAGTACAGTGATTTAGGTTAAAAGAAAAAAAAGTGGTATTTTGTGCGTGCATACTCCTCAGAATGCTGGTTAAACCCACATCAATCTCGTTTGTAATTGCTGGCGTAGGGGTTTCAGAGAGCCAGAGCTGTGATTAATGAATAGGAAATGCAGCAGGATAATTGTCCCTGACATCTTAATGCATTTCAGGCCAAGTGGGTTTTGACACGTAGAGCTCCTAAGGTTCAGTAAGAGGGACCTCACAGGTTGCCAACTGGGTATTCATGGCTGGGACCAAATTACACTGACATTTTGCTCCTGGGAGCTACTCAGGGGAAAAAGATCTGTCAAAAGAAACTATGGCAGAGCAACTTGAAGTTTGTGCTACCAGCTCCTCTTTGGGAGACCTACAAAGGCATGAAGAAAAGTCCAAGTTCGCTGCAGAGTATGAATAAGATGACTGGTGTGCTAAGCCCCCTCAGAATGCAGATTTAAATAAGAAAAAAAAAAGTTATGACAGCAGTGATGAGACAGCAGTGGTTGAAAACAGTGTATTTCACTGTTTTCCCCCCAAAAAACATTCTAAAACTGAAGCAAATATTCAACAATATTCATTGGAATTCGTTGCATAAAATTGGGATTCCTTGCATGAAATTTTTAAATAGTCTGAATAAATGACAGGAATTATTTCTTCCTGAAGATTGTACTATTTTCCCCACTGAATCTTGACATAATTCAGGTTCTTTAAAAAGCATGGAGACCTCTGAAGATTTTCCAATCATTTAAGGCAGTTGGGACCACAAAGGACATCATTAACCTTGAAGTCATCTTTGCATTTTGGCTCCTATCAATGGCTGAAATAATTGTTTTCACCTGTTATCCCTCCTTCAGATGCCCCAGCACAAGGATATTATAGGAACGCTCCTAATTACAAAGAAATTTTAATCACCACACTGAAATCTGCTCAGAGCAGGTCTGGGAACATGAGAGCCAATGAACATGGAAATCCAGAGGTCAAATATTTTAGAAAATAATTCCCAGAACAGGTGAGTTCTTGCTAGCAAGCATATAAACAAAAAAGCCATCAAGAGATATGCAGACTGGTTTTTGAAAATGCTTTTATTGACAAAGTGGCAGCAGGAATTCAACATGCTTATCTGTCCTTCTGAAATATCACTCAGTGCTTGTAGGAAACAGGAGAACAAGAGAATTACAATATTTGCAACTAAAGAAATCATCAATCATCTGTCACTTTGTACTAACTATAGACACATATTGCAAAAAAGAAAAAAAAAAGAGATATTTCATTTAGTTTTCAACTGGCTGTATATGGGAAACAGAAAATAAACTCTTAAAACGTGGCTAAGAAAAGACTGTAACCCATGACTAAAGGGCAGCAGCTGTGCTGTTGCAGTAATATGTTTAGCATCAACCAGTTTGGGAAAGAACTAGCCCAGAAATGCTTCCCTCTGTCATCCAACCAAGCACAGCAAGAAGTGAACAGTGCTGGAAGGATGTACTCCATGTGATCCCATTAAATGCTTTTGAAATGGTTCTTAAAATTTGCCAGGGAATACAAGAGTATTCCCACTTTGCAGCCATGTCTGGAGCATAGCTCAGGAAAATGAGCTGAGCCCCAGGAATTTGGCTGTGTGTGACTTTCCTCAAGCTCTTGACAACCTGAAGCATTTGGGACGCGTCTGTTGGACATGCAGGGATCAGCCTTCACCTCCCTGCACGGCACTGAAATCCCCCAGGGAGGAAGAGGAGGAATTTGGGAACTCGGAGTGCAGCCCCCCTGGACAAGCAGCGCCCAGAGGGACCCAGAGCACAGGGTGTGGGTGCTCCAGGGGACACAAGAATCCTGCAGGCACAGCTGTCCCTGGGAACCACCAAACATCCACCAGCCACCCCCCATGGCAGGATCAGCTGTCCCTTGGACTCGAACTCACTGCACAAAAGCACCTCAGCAGCCCAGAGGATGTGCCTTCCTGCCTTGTGCATCCCTGGAAACTGCCTGGCTCTCTCCAAATGCCACGGAATGAGCAGGCTGACAATAAACCACACAAATCTGGTCCCTCCTCCAGCCTGCTCTGACTCACAGCATCTGCAGCACACTGCTCCAGCAGAGGCAGGCTGGGTTCAAAGGAGGGAAGAACTTGCTCTTTAGCCCATACCACAGGCTCCTCTCTGCATTAATGGACCTCACAGAGCAATTAAGTGCAGGGTGTTGCTGTGAGAAAATAATATGAGCAGCTATTACAGACCTTTGTGGCTTCAAATAGAAAACAGTACCGGGGAAAGGGTTTATCCTCCCATGCTTTCCTTGATGCATCTGTTCTTTATGCTGTTCTTAAACTGAAAGCAGTTTTCAGCCAAAGGTTGTTTTACTGTCCCATTTGCTGCCTTGGTTGCTGGGAGAGGCATCAGCAAGTCACACATTTATATTCCTCTCCACTGCTTGTGGGCTCAATCATCAAAGGAAATGCATAATGCAAGAAGACTGATGACTTGAAATGGGCCTCATGAATCCATCTTGATTAAGTGGTCCACAAAGGATCTGCCTTGAAAAGAAAGTCCCTCCAGAAATGAGCCAGCTCCTAATTTATACCCTGGACACTATGAGGAGCCAGAACACTGAGTGGGCAGCTGTCAGTGTAGGGAAAACCTCATCCCCTCATCCACAACCCTCCTCAAATCTGGAGCTTCACAGGCTGCCCTGCGTCTCTCCTTTCACCCTCATATGTCACTGCCTCCCTGTCCTAAACTCTGCCTCCTGATGACCCTTGGTGGCACAGCTGCTTGTGGGACACCATCCCAGCAATGGCAATGCACCCACACCTCCAGATGCTCTTTGTATTTCACTGAGCTCACATTAACTGCTGGCCCTTCCCCTGCAGGTGCCTCCTGTGATGCCTTTGAAGCTGCAGAAGCACGGGCTGAGCTCTGGGCAGGGTGTGGGCTCAGAAACCACCCCAGAGCCCAGCTGAAACCTCCCTGCCTGTGCTCCAAGCCTCCTCCTTTCCTGGGATAAAGAACATTAGAGAGTCTCCTTGAAGACAGACACATTCCTGAGAAACAGTGCTGTTTTCTCTCCTCCTCCTGCACCTTCTGAACTCTCCAGATCTCCCCCTGAGACTGGCAAACTCAGCTTTGAATGAGAGGGGAAAACCACCCCTTTCTCTTGAATTGCCTGGAGAAGGCTTGTTGGCTGAAGGCAACAGAGCCCCCTGATCCCAGGGAGGAGTATTAGGTTTTTAAAATCTCTTTCTGTCTGGGATGAAGAGACTAGAGTCTGCTTTCTCTTTTCTTTAATAGCACACTGAAATATTCCTTTTCAAGCCAAAAGCACTGAAGCAATTCACCCTGAGCTTGGGTGAGTGCCACAGAAACCTGTGGCAGCATTGGGAAACTGGCCCACCACTGTTTAAATGCATGACTTGCAATGCCAGACTACTTCCTTGCAGCAGATTTTATGATTATAAGAAACTTTGCAAAGCAAAATTTTTGCTTCTGAATGGCTGTAGATCAGCTGAGTGAATACAAAGTGGCTCCTGTCATTCCAAGGTACAGCAGTGACTTACTGCAGGGAGCAAGAAATGGAGTGTTTCCAGACAGAGCAGCTCTAATACCCCAAATTATCTTCAAGCTTAACTTCTCCAGTGAAGCATCATTTCTCACTCCCATCACTTTGTATTAATGGGGAGGGAACGTCAAAAAAGAGCCCATCTGCTCCAGTCTCATTCCACTGTGCCTTCCAATGGGAGAGGAGTTCTCTGCAGAGTCATTCATGTGTCAGGTCCCACTGGGGCAGCAAAACGTGTGAGTCCTCACTGGGACTCAGGAGTGAGTGAAGAAAGGGAAAAGAAAGACAGGAGAAGGGGGCACTATCAAACAGCTTCCCAGCCCTGCAGCTTGATGAGAGTGTTCTGTCCTGTCTGTAGTTACAACACAAGGCCAAGTGAGGGGAGAATCCAGACTTTAGCACAAGGGGTTGGAGGTGAACAGCAACTTCTCCTTGGTGCAGCTCTGCAGATTTTTTTTTTTTTGGTGTATTATTTGCCCAATCTTGCAGCTGCAGCACATTGTGGATGTAAATGACCACACACATCTTGTCAGAAGGCTCAGCCCAGGCAGGGGAAGGGATGTTCTAGGTAGATGTTTGTGCATTAGAGAGCTTTCAGGGCATAAACTGATTTAAAGGTTTGGGAAATGTGCCGTGCAGTGGCAGATGCCATGAATTCAATCAAAGATATGATTAAGGGATGACCTGATCCCAGTTTAAAAGGACCAAAACTTCAGTAATGGAATATTTTGTCTAGCAAACAGAAGCATAAATCTGGTCGAGGAAGCTGAAGCTAAGCATGTTCTGACTAGAAGAGAGGACAAATGAAGTCACCATGAGGAAGATAATATGGATTTACACATCACCACTTGCAGCTGAGCTGGGATAATGGATTAGGAGACTGCAAATGGCTGAGAAAACCTGTTAGTTTAACACCATTTTGCTGAAGTTTAAGCAAACACATTTTTCCTTCCAATAGCTGTAATATAATCTGTCAGTTACTCACCTGATGCTCTGATTTTTTTAAGCCACAGTAAGTCACTCATGTTTTTGAGTCCTCATTAACTACTGCAAAAATCCTCCCAAGGTTGCTGTTCATATTATCCTGTGTGGGCAAGTCTTGTATCAAACCAGATAATTTTCTTATGCATGAGACACTCAAGTTCAAGCAAAATTTAATTCAGGGCACTGCTGTGTCTCTTACTATCAGTAATTCAGATGAGATAATGTTATATGGGGTTCTTCTGCTTGATAATTTTTGAGTCAGGACAGAAAAGCTGTGTGGAAGTGAAATGCAGAATTTTCACTGATATATTATATTGTCTTTCTCTGAGCAGAAAATGAATTTGTCTCATAAGCCTTCTTGCACCAACCTCTCAGGAAGCAGAAAGGTCTAACAGGCATAATTTTAGAACCCTAAGAGTAACTTAGGGCATTTTTTTTCCAGTAGAAGAATATAAATTTTGCATCTTGAGATCTTGCCAGGATGAGAAGGAGATGCTGTACACATCCTTCTGGAAACTCCACGGAACAGAGTTTCAAATCAGTGAGTGACTCACACCTGAGCATTGTTGCCCCTGTTTGTGCCACCAGCCAGCAGCACTTCAGGGGGCAGGGGACTCAGATTAACAGGGCAGCTTTCAAGCTGATGGGAGACAGAACGACAACATTTTAGCTCCAGGCAAGGAGGGGATGGAGCCATGGACACACTGCCAGTGGCACAGGTGTCACTGATGGGGCAGGTCCAGACCTTGCTTGGGCACCACAACCCTCCCCACACAGCCACAGCGCCTGCTGCAGGTGTGGGTGTCCTGCCCTGCTTTAGGGGAGCTGCTCTCTGCCTGTGGATGGCAAATCTGGGAGGGCTCCTCTTCCCCCTCTGCCCCCAGTGCTGGTCTCTCATTGCTGAGCCTCAGCCCTGGTGGTGCAGAAGTTCTTCCTCCTGTTTTCAGGTGAAAAAAAAATCAAAGCTGCCCATCCAACCCAGAGGTGAACTGGATAAACCCAGCACATCTTGTCTGACTCCTGCAGGAGCCACTCTTCTGGCAAAGCTGCTGTGCTGGGGGAATGGTGATGCAGAATGATTTTTGCTTTTTTTAAAAATATATTCTCTATTTTTTTACACATGTATTTTTAGCTCTGTGGCCTGTTGTATCTGTGGCTAGTTTTCCCAGTACTTTTCCCTAGGCAGAAAGACAAAACACATTCCAAGACTCCAATCCCATCTTGGTTCTTTCTGGAAAGCAAGGCTGAAAAGCAGCTCTTCAAGACACATTTTCATAAACAAAGTTTAGTTTCCGTCTCAGAGGGGAAGATTTAGAGATGGTTGAACTGGGGGATATTGCATCATCTCTTGTGCTCCTAATTGGTGATTTTTGTCAATTATGTTAATTTGCTAAACTTATAACACTGCTTTCACCCCATGGGGTGGTGGGCATTTTGTGAATATTTTTCCATCTCTTCCTCTGGAGGCCTCCAATCAAGACCAACCTTTATATTACCTCCTATACTAATATTTTCTTGAAAGTTTGTTGTTTTATTTCTAGGTTCCCTAAGGCATCACTGGTAGCCTCCACCAGCACCACAACTGCCAGCAAAGGGAAACTGTCCATGGCCTAACTCAGTGCTGACACAGGCTGATGTAGAATGGCATAGGAAAAAGTGCTTATCTTTGCTAATCAACACTGTTTTTATCTTTACTTTGCCCTGCTACACCTGCCATCAGCAATCTTGTACACTTATCTATTCATCTTCAAAAAAAAAAAAAAAAGAGCCCTTGCTAAAAGAACAACTCAGATTAATACACCAGGAAAGAAAAAGAGGCTGAAACACTGGATGTGGCAGCTGTCCTTCATACTTTTCCTTTAAAGACAGGTCACATGAATGTCCCTCATTTAATGACAAAGATTTTTCTCTGCCCAAACTGATGCTCTCCCACTGCTGACAGTAGTCAGCTCACATCCATGGCATAGGACAGACAGATACACAAAGCCAAGGTTATGGGCAAAAAGCCTGAACATCAAAAGAAAGGAATCCCAGAAGTTTCTGAGCCAGTTCCTCTGATAATATTGACTGTATTTTTTTTCTCTCTTTGTGGTTGCTAGAACTGATGATGTCAAAGGCTGAGAACAAAGCTTAGAAAAATGAGACTCACAGAAACAAACACTTTTAAAAGTTGCCAAATCTCTTTGAGCTCCGAGGGGGAAAGAGAGACAGAGAGACGACTGCAAACTGCCACTGCACCAGACAAACACCCAGGTTTGTTCTGGTAAAAGCTCATTGGGGCAACTCTGATGGGTACTGGTTAAATACCAGGATTTCATCAGATTGCAAAAGCCATGAAGAGTGACAAATTTGGCTCGAGGAGAGGGCTCACAGAAACCCTTCCCCTAGCAAGGATGTTGCAGTCAGACTTTCATGGGATGGGCAGGGCTGGGGAGACAAGAGAAGTTGTGTCTTTAGCAGGTGCAGCACGTTCAGAGAAGGATGTTTGCCCATGGCCTAGGGTGCAGAATGGTTTCATTTTGTTTGTGAACACAGAAATATTATTGTCTCACCTTGGCAACAGCAATTTCACTGAAAAAGAAAGCTGCTCCTGCTAGGAAATACCAGCTTTCACTTGCTGCTGTCAAATTCTGCTCAGCACTTTACTAGAGCTCACCCAGAGCAGCTGCTGGGCAAACACAGAGCAAGGATAATGCAAGGCAGTGACTGCCCATGGATTGGCTGTGGCCAGACAGGGAATTCTCCATTCCAAAATGGGCCTATGGATGATTTTTTTTTAGACCTTATTCAGCCTGTGCATCGCCTTGCAAACTCATTTTGCATTCTCCATGGAACACCAGTTTGGAGCTTCTGCAACTGGGCAGTGGTGTTCTGCTGCTTGGGTTTTTTGGCTCTGTATAGCTCTGAACAAGCATATGGCTAAAAAAAGGAATTTAAGTGGGGTTACCCAGAAATGTTTCCCAATATTTGCTTTCAATGTGTCATTTCCATAACTGTGTCCCCATTTTTCCATGCCCAAGTAGGTCAGGCAAAAGACAGAGGTTGGGAATTCCTCCCCTTGCTCCAGCTAGTGCAGGAAACTTGGCGGCTACGAACGGGCTGAGGATTCTCTTGGCCTGATCTTCACACAGGGTGAGTCCTAAACTCAGGATTACCTCAGCCAGCACAGGGCATGAAAAATCACTCATTTGGAAACCCAACACTTCCAGGTTTTAGCTCTTAATTTATTCTCTGAGGACTCAGTGCCCAGGAGGAGGCTCTTCCCCAAGCAGGGCTGCTCTCCAGGCACGTGGGCGCGCACGAGGGTACGGGAGTGTGCGTGGGCAGCGCACGCCCTGTCATCCTGGGACGTGTCTGCAGGGGAAAATGAGGGGTGTTTGAGGTCTACCACTAGGAGTGTGACTCAGTGGGAATAAATTACAGCACGCTACACCCTCTGAAGGCTCTAATCCAGCCATGAGGTGTCCTCAGAAGAGGGTAAAACCTGCTGCGATCTCTCGGATCAGAGCGTTCGCACCAGGGTTTAACCCTGCCAGAGGCCAGCTTCTGCCAGTCTCATAAAATCCCTGGCCATCCCCACTGAGGGAGGCTTGCTGTCCTTCCTTGCTGCCCTGTGGTCTCAGAAACATGGGATCTTCAGGGCCTTTTTGCCATTCTCCTTGCTAAACCCATCATCCAGTAGCTCTCGTGTGGGTGCAGCACATTACAGGAGCTGATTTGGTTTCTGGTGTCTGAACCTGCCCACATTATTCTGCCCTGGAAAAGACCTTCTTAACCTTGAAAGGTGCCAGGATTTTTTTTTTTTTAATAGTTTTCCCACATTGTCTGATTATCCCCTAGTCTTTTTCCTCTTTTTAAGTATTCCCCTCTCTGACTTTTGGCTCTTATGTGATGCTGGGTTTTAAGGAGCAGTAAAGACCAAAGGTAAAGCTTGAATTCCTTTCACTCTGCTCCTACTCCCCAGAATCCAAGCTGCTTGGAAAGCACACCAGTGAGTTCTGGTGGTCCTGTCAGACACAGGGGGCCCAAAGCCCCCTCCACTGAGCTGCAGTGGAGGCAGAATGTCCCTGCAGAGGGGCTGGAGAAATGAAAAGCCTTTTGCTCCAAGTTAATTATTTATAAACCCTGTTGGCTGAGTATGCAACATCTCCCAGCCAGCTCTGTCCTCTCAGCATTTGTGTAAAGGCTGAGAAAACACATTAAAGATGGGACAAGTGTACTTTTCTCTGGGTGAAGGTGAGGGAGAGTGGTATCTTAAGAAATGTCCTTCAAATCTCCTACACCTGAGTGCTAGTTCAGTTCACCTCATGCATTTATCCTCATGAAACTGTGCAGGGGGAAGAGGTGATATTGTCATTCAGCCTTCTGTGTGGGTGTACTTAAAATTGCACAGACGTGTTCACTCCAATGACTCCAGCTCACTTTCCTGTTTAACTTTAATGAAGGGACTTTCATAAACATCCAGGACCTGGGTTATGGCAAATAATATTTTTTTTTAAATTAGCAGCTGAAGTTATTGGCTGCTCTGTAGTTTTGCATGTCTCCCCCTGCACAAGGTAACATTTTAATCTCTGTAATTACACGGTAGGCAGCCAGCACAGGGTGCAGGGTCAGTACAGGGCACTGCAGGGTAATGATGTGGCCATTTTTGCCTGGTAAATGACAGAGTTATCTTGGGACTGAGAAAAGGAGAAGGGCACCAACTGCTTGACTAATTGGTAGTTTAAAGTTTAATTACCCCAGGGCTGACGTGCTGCCTCCCAGATGCAGCTCTGTGCTCAAAGAACAGGTCCAGAGCCTGCACATGGCTCACCCCACAGGGACACAGAAATCCCGGGAGGCAGCACCAGCCCCAGAGTGCCAGCAGCAGCCCAGCCTCTGCAGTGCATCCTCCTGGATGGATGGACACATTTGGGGAGGAGAGGGTAGGAGATCTGCTGTGGAAAACCTCAGTTTATCTCTCTTACCTCTCCTCCCTAATCTCCCTAGGCAATGAAATTTTCCTTCCTCCTGTGAGACTTGCTCCAGGAAGATGGTCCTGCCACTGCCCAATGCTGCCCTGTCCTCAGGCAGTGCCTCCCTGCATTAAAGGGAGAATCCTTTCCTTAAAGAAATCTTTGCATTCAATTCTCTCCCTAGAGCCATGACAGTCAGATTTCATTTAGCACCAAGGAGGGAGTGATAAAATTACTTTGGTCTGCATCTGTCATCCAGCCAAGGTCAAACCACTATAAAACCCCAGCACACTTGGAGATACCCTGCAGATAATCTTGCTGGCTCAAGAGAGAAACTCCATGAGAAGAGCACAGCAAAAGACTTTGGTATTTTTTTTTTTTACCTAGAAGATGGATGAGAAAAAGAGTGTACAGGTCAGTAATTATAAAGATAGTGCTTTACAAAACTGAGAATTAGAAAAAACCCCACAAATTAGGGTAACTCACCATATTTGCCAGAATGTAGTGGTACCCATTGCCATTTTTTTCAAGAGAGATGATCTGCAAGATAAAAATAAAGGATAATTAGCAGAGATCAACCAAGGAAGAAGAATATCAGTTCCTTGCCCTTTCTCACTCTTATTTTTCCTCAGCTGTGAGCAGGAAGACATAGCAAAGGAAAAGTTCCCAATCTTATTAGAGGATGGCCAGAGCTTTGACACATGATACCTGAGCAGCAAATCTGAAATTAGACAGGACAAGATCCCCAAGAACATTGTACAGGCAGAGAGAGAAAACAACCAAACCAACCTGCTTCCTACAGGCTCAGGGAGAAAAAAAACCCTTAACAAGATTTGTGTTTCAGACACCAAAGGAACAAATGGGGAGTTGGAGTCCCTGTGTCCTACGAAAGCAACTGAAATATTAGGCAAGACTTGAGAGCAAACCTGCACATCCTCCAAGCTACAGCCCCTGCTGCAAGCACCTGCCTGGGAGAGATGGCTGGAAGTTTAGGTTATGGGTAAGTTTTTGTGCACCAGTAGAGTTTCAAACTACATCTCCAGCATGAAGATGGGCAAGCCACAGAGGATTCTGTTTGGGCAAGACACAGAGGATTCCCCTGCACGTTCATTGAGATAATTTATAGATTCATATTCATGGTGTCCCATACCTGTGCTTTGCCACTTATTTCTTTGTTCCTGACACAGCAGAGTCGGGTTTTTATTTTCTTTTATCAACACAATTGCTTTCCAATCTGTAACAACTGATCTTTTCTATATTAGCTGGAAAAGTTTCCCTTTCTTTTTCTTTTTCTACCTTTTGCAGATTTGCCTGTGACTGGGGGGAACAGACACACTGATCCAACGGCCTGTGTATTTTTCTCACTTGATTTAAAAAGAGTACAGAAAGAATACACCTAAAAGTCTTCATTATTCTTGCTAGCTCCATTTTTTCATTGAAGTTCCTCTCTATTGATTTCCAGCAGTACTGTTAAATTCTTACTAGTTTACTAGAGTCAGATACCATCTGCAACTGAGCCACTCTCCAAACAGAAAGAAGAAAGTGGAAAAAAAAGGCCCAAATGCCCTCAAAGCCTGTACAAACACAAGATTTGCCAGTTTCTGAGAGAACTCTGCTGTTTCCAGTAGGTTTCTTGGCTGGCAACACGACCTCTTATTTCCATTGTCATATGAATTTATCCTGAATTGCTGCCTGCATTGCCAACAGGCTTGGGCAAAATCTGCACAAACTGCAGTGAGGACAGAAAGATCCTCAGAGCCAGAATGATCCAAAAACCACTGCAGAATCAGCCAGAAATCAGTGTACCCAGGACTTGTCTTTGGTACCAGGCTGGCAGCAGGTACTTGAGAAGTGTCAGATGAGGGCAGAGAATGATGCTCCCCATGGGACAGCACTCCCAGATTATCATGAGCAGTCATTTAGGGATTTCCAAATGGATAATAAATGAGCTGACACTTGCTCTGTGCAACTGGTTCGTCTGCCTTAGCCCTTTTCTGATGAAGTGCTCTTGTATGCATAATAAAACTCATCTGGTTCTCAGCATTAACGTGGGGGTGGTAATTAACTCCAATGAAGGCTTCATTTAGAAGCAGCTCCTTACACAGCTAATGCCAGCTCCACCAGCTTCCCGGCACAGGATCCCTCAGTGTGGCTTCTGCTGAGGTGTCTGGAGCTCTCAGAAAAATCCTCTGTCTACCTAAAGCTATGAAGATATACACCTCATTATGGGTGGTTTTCTGAGCATCTTCCACTGCCTGATCTAAGAAGCAAAACCAGACCAAACTCATCCCTTTCCATCCATCAGCTGAGACTGACCTTTGCAGCAAGTCCCAGACCTTGTAGGAGGAAGGAGAATCTCTGGTGCACTGGGATGTCTAAGAATTATGATCCAATTCCCCTTTTCTCCAGTGTCAACAATGGCTGGCACTGGCTCCTTCAGCCCCAGCTCTCCTTTGTTATTTTATGAGGTGTCAGAGCCGATGAACCGAGGAGGGCTGCCATCCAGCTCTCCCTGAGCTGTTAATCTTACAGCCCATCCACCTGAATTATGAAGCTCGTTTCCTGTGTTTTACACAGTTATTTGTGATCTTAATTTATTTTAAAACGCTTGCTCAGTCCTAATGTGTCCGGACAGCAGTAGCAAGCTGAGGTTATAATAGCATTTATCACTCCTCCTGACTGCGGTGAGAGGCTGTGCTGGGCTGCATGCTGATTGCTCACTTGGGCCACCTAGGTTTCATTACCCACTTCTTAATGGGAGAGTTTGACATCTATTAGAGAGAAATCCTCTCAGAGTGAAACACTGGCAGAGGAGAAATTCCAGTTACTCATTTTAATGAGAGACAAGGAAGAAACAATAGAGGGCTTTGATGGAACACAACCCACCCAGTACTTATCCCATTAAGGCTACACAGCACAACCCCACGGCAACCTGCCCTGATCCAAGGCCTGTCTCACAAATGACAAATCAAACCCTTGAGACATGACACAGAGAAATCTCCCAGAGAGAAACCAGGTCATTTTTAACTGTCTCCTCCACAGCTGAGGGCCGCCTTGCTGGAGTCACTGGTCTTATTTGTGTTTTGTGTATGGAAGGAAAATGAGAAGCAGCACTGTGGGTGTGAGAGGCACAGGTGCTGGACAGCCATCCCCAGCTGTCCTGCTCACTGTGGAGCACAAATCACAAATCCACTGCCACCGAGAGACAGAGGCAGGCTTGTCAGGGAAGAAGATAAATGCATTAAAATGTCCCCAAGGGGCTGAGGCAGCTTTTGGAATACCTCAGACAGTCAGAGGGACAGGGCAAACAGCACAGTGACATTCCCACAGAGGCTGCTGGTGAGGTGAGCTGAGAGAGCAGCCAGCAGCCCAGGTTAGAGCCCAAGTTACAGTCCCAGCTGAATTCCACATGATAATGAGCTGAACGCTATCTTTGAATCCCTCCAGTCATCTGTATACTATGAAAAACCTTTCACTTTCTCACACTGGGACAGCTACCTCTGCTCTCAGAAATCCTGGTGGACTTGGAACAAGAATGTTAAAAAGGATGAAAATGGACTACACACATCTGAAAAAGTTGTTCACAGCCCCATCCTTCACTGGAGTGTTACCTCCCAGGCACAGATGGCTGCTGGAATTGCTCTGTAATTTTTGTAGTAAAACACAGCTTTGTACCTCTTCTCCCTGGGAACTGATATTTTTTATAGTATTGCAAAACAAATAATCACAGTATCTGGATTTTTAGTGCTCTTACAAATAGCTTTTCCTATATCTAGGTTTAACACTTGCTCCAGTGGTGTGAAGAACTTTGAAAGAAAGCCTTATTTTCCTGTTCATATCAAGAAGACTAGGTAATACTTTCCTATGCACCTTAACATTCTTTTAGACAAACCAGGCTTAAAAGCCTGACACTATTAATCTTAGAAATTTGGTATACTCTGAAGAAAAGCCAAATTCACTGCCTAGGACTTGTCCAAAATTCTGTTCCATAGCCAGAGAGTAGCATTTACCCTCTGGAATAACCTGTTTTCTCTTTCATGAATGTGACCTTGGCTCTGAGGTTACAACCTGCTCTCAGCTTTGTTATTCCACATCACAGACGAGCGCCCAGAGACATCCAGCAAGGATGGATGGTGCTCATCACTGAGCATCTGGTGAAATGTCAGTCCCTGTCCCAGACAGGGTGAGACAAAGATGAAAGGTACCTTAGATAGGGAGACCTGTGAAGCACGAGGTAAGAGTGAGCTGATTATGAGGAGTAAAGCAGTGGAAATGGCCCTTTCCAAACCCTTCCAGTGGTGGAAGTGTTGTAGGTGTGAGAGGGAAAGGTCTTGTGGCTGAAGTGTGGACTCAACCCACCCCTGGGCCTGTATTTGTCTCCTGTCCAGATAAATCCCTACTCAGGACAGATGTACCATAATCCTTCTGGCACAGGTGTGAGAATTTGGTGCAGCCCATGGAGGCTGGGGGACCAGGAATCTGGCAGTGCCCATCTACATCTCCAGCTTAACTCAAAAACTGGAGAAAGACTCTGCAGAATCAGGAGGTGCCACATCTTGGGCACGGCGCTCGGAGGAATTAGCACAAAGCAAACCCACTGGGGAGCAAGGGGGTGTAAAGGGCTCAGCAAAGGAGGCAAACGAGGAGGGGACATGGAGCAGTGGAGCTCACTCAGCATGAATTCATGAGAGCTTGTACTATTCCTGCAGCTTTACTGTTTCCCCAGTAACACAGCAGAGAAATGCCTGCGAGCCCAGCAGCTGCAGGCACACACCCCGACTCCAAGGAGAGCCACAAGGAGACCAGGATCAGGCAAAAATGGGGAGAACTCCAGGCAAAACAACTCTTTCCTGCATGCAAGACCCCTCCCAGAAAGCCCACACCATCACAACCTTGTTGAGGATGATGTGCAGCCTCTCAGACTCGCAGTCCACCACCACCAGCCTTTCCTTCTTCTTCTCCAGCTCCTGGAAGAGCATCCTGTAGCCCTCCTCTGTTGTTGTCAGGATGTTGACAGCTGTCACCTGCCAGTTCTTCTCAGCTGCAGTGTCCAGCACTTTCTGCAGGACTGACAACCCTGGGGTGGGAAGAGAAGGGGGAGAGCCAGATTTTAGTTGTGCAATGGCATCTTGCCATCCTCCTGGCAGCCTCTGTAGCTGCCTCAAGCCAGGCTGGAGACAATCATGAGAGTGCAGCAGAACTACAGAGAGCACCTAACAGTCTAGATCTGATCCAACCCCATCTGGGCTAGAATTAACGACTCCTGCTTTTTCTGGCCTAGCACAGATGACTCCAGGTCTGATTTTCCTTTGTAATTGGCAGATCGGTCTCGTTGATCAGGCCCTGCTGTGGGATTCAGATAAGAACTCTAATCCCCGTCTTCCTGTTCCCCAAATAACTTGATTTCTCTCTGAATGACTTGATTTCCTTCTCATCTTTGATCTGCTTAGGCTGTGTGCTCCTAGGGTTAGGGACACCCTCATCAATCACAGCACACTGTCACACTCAGCATGCTTCTCTCTCAGCAGCATCTCATCAGGAGACAATTACTTTTAGAATTATATTGCTTAAATTACATTCACAGCTTTCTGGAGGAGATGCACATAGCAATTCTCTGGAATCATGCTGGACAGCCCTAAAGAACCTTGTGCTTTTGGAATATTCTGAGTGCCCATGCCTCATGACAACAGAAAGCAGGTGGGATGCTTTCATAGCTTCTCCTTGTCTCTAAAGCCCATCCTGTCCCTTCAGGGGATAATTAAAACTTCCAGGACAGAGATGTGAATCACCTTACCCCTGCCCTATCCTCCACAAGTCTGCTTTGCTTGCAGCCTCCAAGCCTGGAGCTTTAAAGGCATCTGAGGGCTGGGAAACTGAATCACGGAGCAATGAGCTCTCTAGCCCTTTTTTAGTTTGTGGTTTAGAAAGTTAGGTAACATCTGCCATTACCCCACACAGGTTTTTGTTCTTTTACATAGAAAACTGACACACACCAATATGGGGAATTTGGAGTTTTCCCAGCTATCTGCCAGAAACACACATTTCACACCTGGCTGTGGGCTTAGGTGAGATCTGAGCAAGTGTCTGTTCATGTTTCTAAACTCAGGACTCAGTGCCCTTGAGTTTGACAGCCCAGTTCAATATGGGACCTATTGAATAGAAACAATTTCCCCATTTTGAATTCCAAACCATTTGCACATAAAGTATTTCCCTTGTGTTGGTGGGGCTTGGATTTGACCCCATGAAAAAACACACACACACACACACACACACACACACACACACACACACACACACACACACACACACACACACATTGGGTCAGGCTGATGCTTCTTTTAGATCAATGCTTACCTTCAGCAGAAAGGGATATTTAGAAGAGAACAGACAACAGAGCAGGCATAGGTTGACCCAAACCCACAACTTTTGGAGGTAAAGACTTTCTAGACCAGTGTCTTTATCTGTCTGGTAACCCCTACAGCTGTGCTGAGAAGGCCCTGACGAAGGAGGAATGATGAGGAGGACTCTATCTTATCAGAAGGCTAACTAATTACTTTATTGTACTATATTATTCTATACTATATTACATCTAAACTGAATCTGCCAGGCGCTCAACTCTGCACACACTGCAGAGAATCTCCTGAGTGTCAGCCCACAGTCCTCACACACACACACACACTCTTGTGTCACTATAGGACATGAAACAACAGGAGCTCATACACGCTGCTCTCAAGGTGAAAAAAGGAAAATTTTCTGACTCCAACATTTATAGATTTCCAAAAGTGGCAGTGGATTGGACGGTGAAAGTGCCACCTCTCCAATGACACTGGACAAACCAACAGCCCGTCAAATTTCTCCTCCTCCACAAAAGAATGAAAAACAATAAGTTATTTACAGAAAGTTTGTGAGAAAGTTTGTTACAAGAATGTAAATATCAGAAGGCTTAGAAAATCTTAAAAAACCAGGGTGACATGCTTGGCCCTGATAGGCCAAGGAAACAAAACACCATCAGTTTGGGTAAACAATCTCTATATTGCATTCTAGTTTTACACAAACACAGGCACAGCAAATGAGATAAGAATATTCTTGGGAAGAATTGTGCCTTGCTTTTCTCTGTGAAGGGAAAATGTGGGGCCACAAACCCCTCCCAGAGAGCTGCGACTCACCGCGGTCGGCGTCGTAGATGTACACGAACTTCTGCCAGCTGTAGTGCTCGATGACACTGATCAGGGCATCCTGGAGCTCGGGGCGCAGCTGCAGCACAAACTGGTTGGAGGTTTCCACGGGGAAGCTCGGGGTTATGAAGCAGACGTGGAGGGCCCCGCAGAAAGACGTGAGCATGTTGACGGTTCTCCTCTCGTAAAACCCGAAGATGGCGTAGACGCCCTTGGAGAACTGCGAGCAGACTGCAGGAGCAGAGGGGAAGGGGGTGAGGGCAGAAAATCAAGGAGGTTTCTCAGCAATGTCATCAAAATAAACCTTTTCCCTCAGATAGGCTGCAGGGTCTCTCTGGACTAGGTAATTTTCTCCCAGGTGGGTGAGTTGGTGAAGGCAACCTGTGAAGAACAGGGCTTGTGGCCATGGAGTGCCTTGTTGGTCTCCACAGACCTGCTTTACTTTTGATAGGAAGAAATTACTCAAAAGAATACAGTCAGTGTCCCCAGGGCTCTGCTGAAGATTTTGCTGCTTCTGGGGTAAAATGAGCTATCTGAACATAGGAACCTTTACAGAATCACAGAATCACAGAATTTCTAGGCTGGTAGAGACCTTTAAGATCATCGAGTCCAACCCATGTTCTAACTCCTCAACTAGATCATGGCACCAAGTGCCATGTCCAGTCTTCTTTTAAGCACATTGAGGGATGGTGACTCCACCACCTCCCTGGGCAGATGATTCCAGTATTTGACCACTCTTTCTGTGAAAAACTTCCTCCTTAATTCCAGCCTGTATCTCCCTTGGCACAGCTTGAGACTGTGTCCTCTTGTTCTGACTGTTGTTGCCCAGAGAAAGAGACTGACCCCCAGCTCACCACAGCCACCCTTTCAGCAGAAAGAGGCTACTGCAGCCCTGGATGCATTCAGGGAGCAGAAGGAAAGCCTTTGCACAGCAGCACAGCCCTTTGTGGCCAACAGCTCCAGAGGGAAACCATGGGTTTGACCTCAGTAGCTGAGGAAACCACGCTGAGAGAGCATCTCAGCAAAGGTTCACCAAGGTTCAACACAGCCACAGCACAGCTCCAGGGGGATCAGTCCTGGGGCATGAGCTGCTGGCTCTGAGTCAGAGCCTCTGACACCCTGGGAGTGTGTTGGTACTTGGGAGCACAACTTTGGCAGTTTCTGGCTTCCTCACAGAGCCATGGAGACAGGGCTGTGAGCCCAGTGAGGTATCAGCAGTGTCCTGGGAGGTCTCCCCCACGAGGGCTCGCTGGGTTCCCTGGCAGGTGTCTGTCTGTCTGTCTGTCTGTCTGTCCTCAGCTCCTGTGCTGTGCAGGGAGGGCTCCCTTGGGTTGCAGCCCTTCTCTGCAGAGCACTTAATGAGATCGTGGGAGCTGCTGGGAAAATGCCTGAGGACCTCAGCGAGACAGAGAGAGTTCACACTTTGTGTTGTAAAACTTAGCCCCTGAGACAGTCAGACTCATTCAATATCACCCCTGTTTATGGCACATCCTGAGTTACCATCAATAAATCTCCAAGCTGGAGGTGGTGGCAGTGACAGCACTTTTCCTGTGTCAGAACTCTTGGCACCAGTGTTTCCCTCTCTTGTCACTGTGACTCTGAAGACCTTTGGCTGTGACATTTATACTGACTTAACACTTCACACATCACTCGCCCGCTCTCCCAACGCCAGTACAGGCTGAGGAGTTGGATGTGACGTTCTGGGGTCCCCTGGCAAGTGCTCTGCACTGCTTGGGAATCCCCTGACCTGATTTCTGCTGCTAACTGCCAGTACCCAACCTTCTGCATGTGTGGCTGCAGACAGCCTCCTAAAAACGAGCTTCTTGCACCCTTAGCTGGCTCCATGTGAGCTCTGTCCCTCCAGCAGGGACCCAAAGTCAATTCTGGCTGGCTTAGAGCCATCCTGGAAAAGATTGTCTTGTTCCTCACTTCGCTACTGCCAGCACCAAACATTCGGAGGGAAGAGCAAGAAATCCTGCTTCCCTCTGTGCAAAGCAGTCCCTGCTCCCGTCTCACCCCTGAAACAAAGCAGCCAGGCTTCGTGGTGGTGCTGAGAGCTGAGAATGGAATCTCATAAGGCTGAAGAAATCTTTCCTTTGTCTTGGATCTGAGCCCAGTTTTTGGGCATCCCAGTCCCGCAGTTTGTTCGCAGGGTTGCTCATCCTCTTTTCACTGATTAGCACCTGTGATCTCAGCATTTTCCTCCCACAAGGGAATTTGCTGTTCTGCAGGGCAGGGACGCCTCAGAAAGCCCAAACTGAGACGGAAATAACCCCCTCTTCTCTTTCTGTGCACAGCAGTGCCTCTCCTTGCAATCAGCAATTGTGTCTGTATCAGCTGGAGTCACTGCCCTCATCATGAGACTGACACACCCAGGAAGAAAAGCAGCAGATACAGATGGAAATAGTCTGAGCATCTTTTCCATGTGGCTGGAGCAGTGGGTCTAATGAAGGGCGTGAGATACCATATGTGAGAGATCAGAACGTGATCTCCAGAGACCTGGGCTTCAGCCTCACTGGATGATTAAAGAGACATTTTCAGGACAGCTGAACAATCCAGTACAATTAATAGTCCAGACAATAAACTTAGCTGGCTTGGTTTGTTTTGTTTTAGGCAAGGCATGGCTTCCTTGGATTTCTTTTCTATTCAAAAGGAATCTATCCTTTTAAAATTTATTTTTTTCTTTAACTTTGTGGCTCAGTCACGCTCAGGCATCCCTCCTACACTGTTCTGAGACATCATCAGTGCCAGCATTTGAAACAGATTGTACCAAAGACAACTGGGAAAGTGAACACTCTTTATCATTAGTAAGTTTGGAAAGAACTCTCACTTGCTTTGTACTTGCAGGATAAGAGAGGCCATGCACAAGGCAGATAATTTGAAAAAAAAAAAAGGCTTACCAAGAGTTATCTCTCAAAGGAAAACAAAGAAACTCTTGTGTCAGTTAATCTGGAAGAATGAAGAGTGAGAGCTGTAGCCACCTTTCTAGGACTGAACATGGCATGTTCAGTAAAATGTAAAAGCAGTGGCTGCAAAATTATGTAAATCTCAGGGCTATTTTAAATTACAGATCCTCCAAATGAATTTACACAGCAAAGCTATAAAGAAATTACTTGCTTGTTATTTAATACACTAAGAGATTGCTGGAACTCCTTACATTTCCTTTAATCATTTTATGAAGCAAATTTGTTAATTATTCAGCTCTCATTTGATTTGTCTGCAACTTCCTAATAATTTACTACTAAAAATTGTAAACCTTAAGTAGAGGAAGCAAGTATTTTAAGCTCTCTCTGTTTTTGTAGTGATGAGCAGTCACTAGCCTCTGACTGATGGATTTCTACAAAGATTAAGAACATAAAAGGGATGAAGATTGTTCTGGAATGCAAGGTCCAAGAAGTTGAGCTCTTCTGGTCAATTGGCTGGTAACAGCATCAACCTTTCCAAGCCCTGTGCTGGCTATCCGTGAGCAGCTGGCCCCAGCCCAGCTTTTCCTGCAGAGGAGAGCTGCACTCAGCCTGGAGACCAGCTCCAGCAGCTCAGTTTGGACAGTTCCACCTCAAGCTCCTTCCTGCAGGCAGGAATCTGGGTGAAATCCAGCAGCATAAATGTTTGCCTATCCCAGGATGTGAGCACGAGTGAGGAGGGTTTGCTTGGATGCAAATGCAGACAGCTGTGGCTGTTGGCGGCCTCTGGGTCAGTTCTGGGCTGTACCTGAGCTCAGATCCTACATTAAATTTGTAATTTATTACAGAAGAGTTTCCCTCTAAAGTAGCCTTCAGAAAATATAGTCCATAATGATTGATAACTGTGGCACCTACTGCTGTGTTCTCCTTGATCAGTCTTGTTTACTTGATCGGTTTGGGATTTGTGGCTGAGGCACTCCCAGTGTGGGCTGCACCAGGCCCCATGGTGCACATCCCTCCTTCTCCAAGCAAAGGATTTCTCCCTGAGATCTCCAGTGCTGTTCAACAAGGAAAATTAGATAAAGCAGAAGCATTAACAAGATTGTCACCTGGTTATGCTGAAGAGACAATCCAGTGACAACTGCCTGCTCTCTCACCTCTGCAGAGTGCCTGTGGCAGCCAGGTCAGTCCAGAGCTCATCTGACTGCTCTAAAAACTTTTCTAACTTACAGCAAAAGTCGAAATAGATTGTAAATTAGTTAAAGAGTGACTGATGTGGTAGAACAAGCAGGGGACACTGCCCCTCTCTCCCTGTGGAATGGTAGCCATCAGGGAGCTGATGTGTCCTTGAATTCAGATGAGGAAAAAGGCATCTGTGATTCACTCACTTGGAATCCACAAACTCCAGGATTGCTAGTCCTTGCAGTGTTTCTCCAAAGCTCTCTTTTCATATGGAAATATTCAAGGTAAAGAATGTACATCAGAGAGAAACACTGATTTTACTGAAAGCACACACAGGAAGAGGACACTTATTTGGGAGCTGAAAGAGGCAGCTCTGGCCACCTTTGCAGATGCTTCGGAGAAAGAGAAAAACACATCAGTAAATACATCAACACTCACAACTTTAAATTGCACATTTTCTCTGTGGCAGAGGAAAGCAAAAGAGGTGTTTTGAGGCTGCAAAAATTCATGGTAGAATTTTTTTTTTGGCTGCAGCTCTTAACCAGAGTAAGTAGATGAACAAGATTGATTTCTGCATTGGGAGAGTCAGAAGTATTTTACAAGCGGGTGTTTGACCTGATCCAGGGTGAAAGGCAGATGTCAGATAAAACAGATATCTCCTTTAGGTTTTGGTGAAAGAAGATAACCCAAAAAGTTTCTCTCAGAAACCATCGCCACAAAGAGGGGCTGAAATAGTCTTCGGATTTGAAGTGGGAGGAGGGCAAATGGGCTGCACAGAAGGATGGAAATGAGGATTTGGTCTCCAGCAGTGAAAACTGTGCATTCTGCTGAGAATCTGCAAGCAAGACTGCAAAAAGGGAACTGCTCTCCAGGGACACAGCTGGGGAGGAAGCCTGGTAGGAGATCCTGGCAACTGCTCATCTGCCATCTCCTTTAGAAGCAGAATTTTCACCATTTCACTGAGTTTAAGACTAGAAAGGGACATTAGATCATTTCTACTGACTTGCTGTATCTCATGGACTATTAAGTTTCACCCATCTACCCCTGGAGGGAGCCAATAATATGGCTTAGTTGACTCTTAGGAGACTCAGCTGCTGCATGTGCCTCTGTCAGAGAACCGAAGCAGCAGAGACAGCGCTAATACCCAGAGCCACAAGAGCGGCAAAAAACCTGATTAAATGAAATATCCCCAGATGTTCCTCACAAATGACTCATGTTCTCACTTGCAAAAGGGGACATGCAGCCCAGATGGTCCCTGCCAGATCTCAGAGGCCTTCCTGACCCTGGAGAATGTCATGGCATCTAGGAGGGAAGACACTGCATCTTCTCCAGGAAAGCTATTCCTACGATGCTGAGCTGCATGTGTGAGCAAATTATTCCCCATATCCCAAACAAACAAACAAATAAACAAATAAAAAAAAAGTAGAGAAAATTTAGATTCCAAAATAAGAAGAAATCTTTGAAACCACTCGACCTAGCACACACCAAAATGAAAAAGTGCCTTTTAAAAATTGCAAGGGTAATAAAATAGTGATCTCAGTTATCCCTGCAAGCTATTAAAGATGAGCCCTGCGATGCCTGCAGCCCCAGTACCATCTCCATGTGCCCAAAGCTCCTGGGACACAGAACCAACACCCTCACTTGCAGCAGAACATACTCACTGACAACAGTGGTGTCAAGAAGCAGCTCCCACATGCTTCCCTTTGCTCACTTGCAGCATGCTTGTGCACATGTGGGAAAGAGGAGGGAGGATTTGCATGCATAATTAATTCTCAGCGTGCCCTGCCTGGAGGCGACCCTGCATGGAGATGGAGAACCTGACATCAGGTTGGCAAAGCTGGTGGGGTTCCAAGGAAAGAGCTCTGGTGTCTGCTGCAATTAGGCTCAGCTCAGCTTTCCTCCCCAATGTTTGTCCTCACAGCTCTCCTCTGTGGCGTAGGTGCCAGAGCACATCCCAACGACAGCATGTTCCCACAGATTTCTGCAGCAGGGGAAAGCCAAACAGATTCTACACTCCCCCATTGTTCCACTCGTGTGTTTAGCTGACAGCAGATATGTCCCACATATTTGATCAACTGCAAGTCAGGCTGGTGTGCTATCACAAGAAATCCACGTTTTTCTTTCAAATATACAAAAGGTACAGAACAGTGCTCCCTTCCATCATTTCCCTGCACTGCTGCTCAAATGATCCTGGAAGCTGGAAAGTAGTGTTGGTTTTTACATAAAGATCTGCTTTCCTTCCCTCATATTTTAACAATAATCTGTGACTGAAGAGCTGCTTATAAATGCATATGCTGATAGCTTCAATTTTGTCAGTGAAGTCTGCCAGCCTAACAAATAAGTCTTAGTTTGCCTGGCTGACAAATGATAAATTTCCTTTGAGATCAAATTGGTTTTGGAATTTTTCTTTCTCTCATGCCATTGAGTTATAGGAAACAGAAGTAGCATAGTGGTTTGGTCACCAAAAATTCACAATGTGGACCTTTTTCATTTAAGTGAATGTTTGAATTAAAATTATGGCAGTGGAAGATACAGTCATGGGGAGTTGACTTTAATCTCTCTAAGGAACCAGTTGAACATCCTTGCTCTTCCACTTGTGCACTTCATATCTCAAAACCTCTTTTTATTTTTCTACTAGAGTCTTTGAATGCAGTACTTATCCAGTGTGACTACAAAACAGAAGAAAAAAATTCAAATATCAAAGGTTTTAATGAGGTCACTGAACTTGTTGAAATAAGGAAAGAAGGAAAATGATGATGTTTGTGTCAAGATTCTACTTGCTTGCTTTATTTGTTTTTAAAAGTGTTTTAGCAACTTTGGGGTTGCTAATACTTTGTTGAGTCACATCTAACCAAGAATTAAATATATTGAAGTGTTTAAAGTCAGCACAAACCACTCCTGATCACTTTTAATAGGAATTAGATGCAAATCCCTATGCAGAAGACAGTGAGATCAGAAGCATCCTTAAGAGGGTCTCATTTCTTCTGTGGGTAGAATTAGATTATTATTCTAATAGGGACAGTTTGGCTAATGAGGATCCTGTGGTTAAGAGATCAGATTATGTGTAAGGAGAAATGGGTCCATTGCCATCTCTGTGTCAGGTTTGTTATTAATCATGGTTTGGATCTTTCCTTGTGAGGCAACTGCTTTTCTCTGAGCCCATCTGCTCCAGTCCCTTTGGTCAGAGGCTGACTTTTTCACTGTGCTCATCCAGACCAAAATAAGACCCATTTCTGAGCTGGAAGCACTGGTGCCATGCTCTCAAGCTGCGTAAGGCTCTTGTTGTCCACTGCCTTCATCTCTCCAGTGTCCCATGCCTGAACCACAGCTTTTCCACAGCACCCCTTGCTTTCATTACTTAAAACCAGAAAAGATGTGCAGAAGGGCTCAGGTGACTGGAAAAAACTCTGCATTTTTCAGCTCTAATAAAAGATCTGACCTTTCCACCTTGTCTCATTGTTTAAATGGGAGTGTTTTCCTCCATGCCAGTCTGGCTCCTTTCTGGGGGACAGCTAGCCAACCCATTTGGGATACAGTCTTCTGAGAGCCTTTTGCAGCACATTTTGTCTTTGAAAATCCTAGAATCATTGAATGGTTTGGCTTGGAAGGGACCTTAAAGATGTGCCAGAACTGCCTGACACTGTCATCAGGTCTGCTGGGCAGTCTGGCTTTTTGCTGTGTCCAGAAAGAGCCCAGTGGAAAATGCTGCTGTGTCCTTGGGTTCCCAGGAGCTCTGCAAAGGCAGCTGAACTCTCTTACCCCACAAGCCTCACCCTGAGCTCCACTGCAGAGGGAAGGAGTGATCCCTGTAGGGCCCCCAGCAGCAGATGGATGCTCCCGTGGGACCCACGGACTCAGGAAGACCAGAGATGCCTGCTCTCACCTAACCTTCCACAATGAAACTGAGAACTCATAATCTGTCCTCATTGAACTCTCTGTGTCTGAAGCAGAGACATAAATATTAAAGCAAGATTACTACAAATGGAAAAGCGACAGCGGCGTTGTAAAAGGAGATGAGGAATGAGGGTTGAACCAATTTTCCTTCTGCTTTTTTATTAGATGGCCTTTTGTATTATATTGGTCCTTCTGAAGTGCTGTACAGTTTCTTGTACAAGGAAAACTAAGTAGAGGATCATGGTGTGGATTCTGCTGGGAAACATGAACAACAGAGGGAAAGAACAGAGCACCAGCATCTTAATAGAGTATACAGCACACCTCTCAGCTCACCACAGCATTTAATTCTGGGCTGTAAGTGCTGAATTATTAAAACAGTAAAAGAGGGGAGTGAGGAGTGGGAGGGGGGAAGATAAGCAGTGGCAGAAAGCAAATGTGTCACATAGAGGAGGTCTTGCTGCAGATGAAGTACATTTTGTCTTCAATAGCTTCTTTTCTTCCCCTAATACATTATATTGGTTTGTAGACATTAAAGCCTCAGACTTCAGTGCAAGCCTCAGGTTCTGGTGGGGATTTTGTAAGGGCCTGTCTTGAAACTGTCTGCAGAACTTTACATTTACCAAAGACAAGGATCCTTCAAAGAGAACCCCTCACACAGAGGACAGAGCATCATGTCCTTGAGGGCTTGAAGTGGCAAGAGGTACCCAAACCCATTAGCTGACATGTTATTTATAAACCTTCACATTTTCTATCCCCTTTCAGGGCTACATCACAGGTATCTGCTGAGTTAGCAAAGCAGATGCTCCAAAACCTACATGTGCTATCACTGCCCCAAAAGTGCCACCCCTCCTGCAGTCACTGGAGCCTTTGGTTTTCTGGGAAGAGGAGAGATAGGTACAAACCCAACAAACTACTCAGCACACAAGGATTAAGCCCTAGAGCACAACCCTTTTGTGCTACCTGGTTGCACATTGTGCTCACCTGAGGTCTGTGAAAGCACCAATGGTTTTGAAACCTATTTAACATCTCAGCAAGGGCTGAGTTTGGTGCAGAATGACAAGATGCTTTGACATCTGAGAGTGCTGGGTTTTGTGGCCTTAAGTGCCTCCCCTGGTGGCTCTTTGCTGTAGTCATGTCTTGTAGGGTTTTTATTTTCCCTTTTCACATTAATGTTCCGTTCCATTGTGCTCATAGCTTTGTTCAGAGCTACTTAATGTCAGGGGGAATATTACCATTTCTTCCCTCTCATTAGAACAGCTTTAATCCTGTCTGCACTGTGAGGGCAATAAATGATAAGAGTTACAACATTTTGATTTCTGCAGTGCCTCAGAGCACCAGGTTTTGCGGAAAATCCCAAACAAACAAGTTTAAGCTTGAGATCTTTTAAACTCAGTGGGAGACTGTGTTGTCTGGGGAGCAGGGAGGCAGCAGTGTGACAGATGGTGAGATCTGGACCTATGGTTTGCAGTTTTATGGTCTCTGGTGGAACTTCTGTGCGAGTTGCTCGCCGTGGGTGGTGGAACAAACAGTTTACATGAACTGCATCCAGTCAGGGTGCCCAGATGGAGCTTCTGCAGAGGGGAGATGCTTAAACCAGGGCTGCAAGCAGCTCTAGAGGCCAGTTCCCTCTGGTGGGAGGTGAAGACGTCCATCCCTCTGAGTGATGTGAATGGTGGGGATGCAGGAACTGGGAGAGCACTTCTCTGCCCCACTGCTCCCACAAACCTGTGGGTAGACGTGGAGCCCCTTGGGAATGTGACACAAAATAACAAATATCAGCCTGGCTACCCAGCATGACCTTCAGCACAAATAAAGTGGAATTTGAGATTTTTTTTCTAAAAAAAAGGTAAGTGAAATTAGTGCCATTTTACCAGCATGACAGAAGGGACTTCTACAGCTACAGGCTTCTCCTGAACATGCAATAGGACCCACAAAAATCATCACCCATAGCAAACTCACAGGACTGAGGGAAGGACCAAGATGTGGGAGAAGATGCAAAGCACATCACCACCTATATAAAGTGACCTTAGATACACATCTTTTGCCTAAAAGATCTTTGGGCAACCAAATCCCTTTAATGTCAGTGACATGGAGTATCAAATGAAAAGCAAAACTTTGGGAAAGGCTTTTCAGCTGGATGTTTTACTTGCAGAGCTTGATATGTCACAGTAAAGGCTTACGCTAATGAAAAATAAAAAATCATCAACTCTACACAGAGGCCAGTGGAGACACCAGGATCTTCTCAGTTATCCTGCTGTAGGACTGAGAAAATAACCTGGAAAACGGGATGTGTGGCTTAGGGGAAGAATGTTAAGAGCATCCTTAACATTAGGAAAACACTGAGATCCCTTCCTGACATGCCTACTTACAAGCAAACACCTTCCCTACTGATTTCTATTCTGGGAGAATTTTTAGGCTGCTGGAGAAAGAGACTCTCTAGTGAGCTGCAGAGAGCAAGAGAGATCATGTAAAACACTCTGCATAAATGCAAATGGCAGGGAGGCCGAGCAGAGCACAGGAAGGGGAGTTGCTGCAAACCTGGGGGCTGTTCATCATTGCAGAGCAGTGACACTGCACTCCCAGATGCAGGTTCTGCCTCGAGCAGTCACTCAGTGCAAACCAAAGCTGATGACAGGACTGAGGCAGCTAGTGAGAAAACCCCACTGCTTCTCAGCAGAAACTTTACCTGTAAAATATTATTTAGACAGAAAAGCAGCAGCGGGCTGGGGGATGCTAATTTGTACCACTTCTCACAAGCATCAGAGACTCTTGCACCAGGTGTTGCTCAGCACTTCTGTTGACATTACAGAGAAATGCCTCTAATGAAATCCATTTGTTCATGCAACCAGGATCACTTGCCAGCCAGGGGCAGGCAGGACTTGCACAGAGAGGCACCAGGAGCACCAGCTTTTCAAGGAGTGGAAACATTCCTTGGATTTAACAAATGTTGTGCAAGACAGCTGAGCCATGGAAAGCTTCACACTTCAGGACTTGCTTCCCACAAGGAAAACTGGGAAAAAACACCATGTACTGGACTCTGACTGCACAGCTGAAGTGAACACATGGATGGCTAAAGGTATAATTAGCCTAATTAAGGCATCATTTATTCCAGAAGCCTCTGGGGGAAAGGCAGGTGGAATTTCCAGCTACAAGAGAAGATTGGCAGGGCAGAGGCTGCTGCCGCTGGTGGGAAGAACCCAAATAAAAACTTTGTGTGGAAGAACAGGCAAGAAGAAACATCCCTGGGACAGGTTTTTTTCTCTTGGTGTTCACAGGAAGCCTGAGGTGCAATATAAAACCTGTGATTTTACACCTCTGGGACTGTCCTAGCTAACCTGTGAGGGCTGTGATTTTCTTCTCTCCGTACTGCAACCCACTTTCAGTGCTGAACGTGGCAGGGAGGAGTGTGCAGTGGAGCCTCCACTTCCAGCTCCTGACCCTCCTGCTGGAGTAAAGATTCATTTCCCTGGGAGAGAAATCCTTTCTGGCTGCCTGTATTTAACATGGCAGTGAACATCTGCAGGGGTATTTCCAAAGAGTTTGTTGGGATCATTCCTCTGCACTGCTGGTCCTGACAGCAGAGCAATGTCAGCTGAGAGCCTCAGTGGCATTTCCAAAACATGCTCGAATTACTGAGTTGATTGCTGTGTCCCTTTAAAGAAGAGATGTTGGGATGATCTTTAGGTGATTTGGGTGTGTGAGGAAGCCACATGGTGCATGCAACCTCTGAAAATTAGGCTTTTGCTGCTTTTATACATATACTAAAAGCTTTTCTCCCGTGACAATTTTACCAGTGCCCTCCTGAGGAAAGAGTGCACTGGTAAAATGCACCTGGCATGCTTTTCTGGCATTGTCTGAGGAGCAATGGAAGAACTGGGATCATGTGCAGGTCTGGTTGACAGAATCAATCTCTCTCCATGTGCACCTTGCACCACCCTGATGGTGCAGCTGTAAATCCATGGCTAAAATCCACTTGCATCCTCCTGCAAACTTCTTTCTCGAACCCCTCATGGAAAGAGAGTTGAGAAAATCATCAGCTTTCTGCCTGGTTGGAAATATTAGTCTGTGCAGTATAAGCAAGACAGCTAAGAAAAATTTTATTTCAGTGCAGGAAAGTTGTCTACATTATAGTTTCCCTGGTAACTACATTGAGGCTAACAGGATTACACTGGGTCTAACTATGGTCTGGTTTCTCAGGTGGGAAGCACATCATGTTTCCTGCAGGAGGCTGCAGGGACACAGGACCTGATTTGTGGGTGCACTCAGCTGTGACTGGCTTGCAAAGTGTGTTTGCTTCACGTCTGCTTGAGCACAGGTCACCAGGTCCTCCTCAGAACGAAACCAAAAGGAATTTGTGATAAAAGACCCTTGAGAAACTTTTCTTGACATCCTTATTGGAAAAATCCTTCAAAGGAAATGGATGGGAAATACAGGAACGAGGAGCTGTGGAAGCTGGATGGGAGAGAGGAAAGGGGAAAGGAGATGCAAGCTTGAGGTTCACTGATGGCAGAACAGCCATTTAAATTTCAAAATCAATTGGAGCTTTGAAAGAGAAAAAACAAGGATGAAAGAGAGTGTGAAGGGGGGCTGAGTGCAGGTGCATTCAGGGATTCAAGGGTGAGGTGCCTTTTTCTGGCAGGTGAGGGAGGAAAATGGTCATCAACACCTGGGTCGCCGTTTTTCCTCTCTCTGAATGGAAAAAGTAACATTTTCTCCTCTGTAACGCTGACCAGTTTTGTCCAAGATGGGTTTTCCCAAACCTCACTGCCTGAAGCCTGGCAGTCTGTCCTCCATTAATGCTTTTAACCTCATTTCACAGCTGGACAGACGGAGGCAGCCACCTGTGCAAAGACACAGAACCTTTTTGGGGTGGCCCCCGAGTGCCCTCACACGGACACCCCTTTGTCAGACCATGCAGAGCAGGCCCATTGCAGGGCTTTTCCAGCATGATGCTCACATTCCACCAGCGGAAAGCCCTTCCCCAGTGGGTGGTGCCTGCTGCACAGGGCGCTCCCTGTCCCTGTTCTCTCCTCTCACCCATCCTTTGGAGGAGGGAACGTGCTGACAGCACAACAGGGCAGCTCTGCAACGCTGCGATGCTCCTGCCTGAGCACGCACACACTTGGCATCTCACCCCCAAATCTGGGGATTTTGTGGCCAGCTGTTGAGTGGGCACTTTGCGGCAGAACTCGTGTACTGGCTTTAGCACTAAAACCATTGCAATTCCTCTCACAGCTCAGCCTCAGCCCCCGCTGGGCTGGAGGGAAGAAGGACAACGTGACCTCTGGCCTGAGAGGCTGGAGACCTTCCCAGAACAAAGCCATGCCCCCTCCAATGCCTTTTGTTTGGCTCTCTCTGTGTGATTTCATGGTTTATTAGCTTTTAAAAAGCACAAGGCTTATCTAATGGCTTGACTTTCAGCATGGCACTGGGTGCCCAGCTGGTGGCTTTTGAGTTTCTGCCAGGCATTGGTTTCTGGGCCAAGAAAATCTCTCCCTGTGGGGCAGGGATGGTCTGGACCAGCAGCTCTGTGGATCTCAGTTCAAGTTTATCCCATCTCCACTCCTCAGTGGAACAAAGGGGAGTTATTTTTCCCTTTGGCTCTGCCAGGTGGGTCCAACGTGGACTGTGGGTCTCAGTTAAATGAAAATGTAGGAGGAGAAGTTGGCCACCTTTGCCACAAAACTTGTCCTATTCCTGCATCACACTGGCATGCCTTTTGTTGCAAGACAGAGCATCTTTAAGAAAGATAAAAAGGCCCAATTTTATGGACAATCTATATTTTAGGAGCATGCTTCTAAATGAAATTTTCTTCAGTGCTTATACAGACTCTTCATTTCTGGTTGGAAGCCTCCCACTTTATTTTCTAGGCGTGAGATCTTATATTTGTTGAGCACCTAACACCTAAGGGAATCTCAAATTGTAGCTACTCTGTTTTTAGCCTTCTCCCTTAAAAAAATAAATACATTCTTGAAAGATACAAAGCAACTGGCCACGCTTTTGATGATCTTTCATTACACAGAAAGCAAACATTCAAATGGTCCATTGGAGAAGCAAAGAATCAATTTGTTTGAAGAAAAGTTACCCAAGACAGCCCAGCTATTTTAGTTCATTTTACCATAAAAGCTTTAGTAGGCTTTACTTTTAGCATCTCTGAGACAAAACTAATGCCAATGGAACAGATCCAACAAAGACAGGCAACAAAGCTAGCTGAAATTTCTCATCACCTTCTTTTCCCCTTCAAATGAAAACTGAGGCTTCATCAAAAGCAGGAAGTTGCTGGTTTTGACAAAACAGCCTGATTTTCCCAGACAAAAACAACAGGGGAAAAAGTTTTACTGTTAAGTCAGAACATTAAAAGATAAATTCTGGGACGCAATTAACCCTCCTCCCCTGCTCTGGATCATAAATTGCTCTCCAAGAGCTGGCAGTGCTCTTTCCCCCTGGAAGAGATGCTGCAAGGGCAGTGAGCCAGAGCAGCAGGGATGAACCTGGGGTGAGAGGTGAAGATCAGAGGAAATGTTGCCAGGTTCATGCTCTGCTGCAGGTGGGATGTTCAGCCACTCCCAGAACTCATCTCCTGAGAAACTCACCCTTATTTCTGTGTGCATTTGCACTTGCTCTGCACCCAGAGAACCTCTGCCCAGCACAGCACGTGGCCTCTGTCCTGCCCTGCTCACAGGGGGATGTGTCACAGTGTCACCGTGTGTCTGAGCCATCGGCTCTCTTCTCCCCACTCCCCCCAGGTGCTCGCCTTTCCCTGCTCCAACAGGCACAGCCACATCTCTCCCTGTGCTTCAGCTCCATCCCTGCTTTGTCACCTGCCCTGGAGCAGCTCCTTATCAGCCTCAGCAGTGCCCCACAATCCTTCCCACCCATGGGTCATGGTGGGCTTTTTCCACAATCCTGTCCCTGTGGTGCAGGAGCCCTCCACATGTCCCAACACTGCTGCAATAATGAGTGACACAGGGACCCCAGGCAGGTGCAAAAGAGTGCTGCTTATTACCAAAATCCTGGCCTTTTAAAGCAGTTAGCCAGTTATGAATTTACACAGCTTTGAGGCACAACAAGCCCAAGCCAAGCAGCCACCAAACACCACGATATGAACATGTGGCAGTCATGCAGCACGTCTCTCACATCCCTCAGGTCTCTCTACCCCTATTCCAACTGAGTCACTCTCCCCCAGTTCCCTTCTCCTTAGCCTAAGTAAGGAGAGACATGAGCCAGAGCCATGTTACAAGGCCTTCCCTTTGTAAACACTTACCCACCGGTCACACAACACTGCGCCCCACAAGTGCATGGACATGAGCGACCCCGTGGTGCTGCAGCTGCAGGAGCACACACCCCTGCATGGAGCCCCTCCAGCATTCCCAAGGTCTTCTGCCACACACTTCCCAAATCCTCCTTTCCACGTCCCACCCGTGCACACACACAAACACACACAAATCCTTCCATTAGCTAAATCCCAGGTTTTTACAGTGCCTTTCTCACACGAAGCCCTTCCTTATCACGCTGCTCACAGACGCGCGGGCTAATCTCTCTCCCTGTGCCACACGTGCCCACCCGCTTATCCTCCCTCTCTTCTACACACACACACACTTTTTTACACAGAGACTAATCCTTCTCAGTGTCAGCCACCTCAAAATTCTCCTTACCACTCCCCCTCCTCACTGAATAATCCCTTTTGGAGTCTTGGGCACACGATCCCACCGACAGTGTCCCTCCACATCCATCCACAGCATGCTCCACACACACAGCAACTTCTTTGTGTCACACAGCATCACCCCCCTTTTTGTCACACACACCAACATCCCCCCTTTGTGTCACACACACCATCAACCCCCTTTGTGTCACACACACCAACATCCCCCCTTTGTGTCACACACCATCACCCCCCTTTGTGTCACACACAGCATCACCCCCCTTTGTGTCACACACACCAACATCCCCCCTTTGTGTCACACACACCATCACCCCCCCCTTTGTGTCACACACACCATCACCCCCCTTTGTGTCACACACACACCAACATCCCCCCTTTGTGTCACACACCATCAACCCCCTTTGTGTCACACACACCATCACCCCCCCCTTTGTGTCACACACACCAACATCCCCCTTTGTGTCACACACACCATCACCCCCCCTTTGTGTCACACACACCAACATCCCCCTTTGTGTCACACACACCAACATCCCCCTTTGTGTCACACACACCATCACCCCCCCTTTGTGTCACACACACCAACATCCCCCTTTGTGTCACACACACACCATCACCCCCCTTTGTGTCACACACACCATCATCCCCCTTTGTGTCACACACCATCACCCCCCTTTGTGTCACACACACCATCACCCCCCTTTGTGTCACACACACCATCAACCCCCTTTGTGTCACACACATGAACATCCCCCCTTTGTGTCACACACACCATCAAGCACATATTTTTCCTGAAGTCTGATACGTCCATGCGAACCTGCCCCCAGTGCAGTGAAACCAGCTTATTTTAAAGTGAGATAAACCAATGTAAATGAGGTATTTGGGGATGAAGCTTTGGATATTTGGGCAACTGTCCTGAAAAATGGAGATGTTGTCACATGAGAGATTGTACAGGATCTGGCATGTTTCAGTGCAGGGAAGCAAAGGCTGAGAGGGGATGTGTTGCTGCTTATAAAAACGTCAGAGGGGTAAACACTAGAGAAGAGCTATTGATGCTAAAGGACAACATTGGCATGAGAACAAGTGAGAATAAACTAGTCATGAATAAATGCAGGCTGTGAACCACAGAGAGATTTGTAACCATGGGAGGAGAGCAGCTTGGATTTTGCTTTCCAAAGGGAGCATTGGACCAAAAGCAGTCACAAACAAGTCACAAAAGTTTAAGCAGAATAATAGTTAGTTTGTCACAGGGTGAAAAGTAGAATGTTGAGGTTTTTAGAATAGAGTCTCAGTGTCCTAAGATGGAGGAATTTGGGCATGTTTTGTCCTTCTTTCTCCTTCTCCCTAGCCTCCATCTTCTGTGTGATGTTGGCACTTTTGGATTGGTTTAAGGTAGGAACACACTGTCTAGCATAGGTTATAGGTATTGGGAAATTATTGTAAATAATGTACACGTAGTTTTTACTATGAAAGACAACACCACCTCTGAGGGTGGCCAATGTGCCTTGGACTGACCTGCTGAACAGACCTCAGCAGGCCAGGGAAAGAATGTTATAGATAAGAAAAATAAACAACCTTTAAAACCACAGCTGAAGAATCCTGACTCCTTCTTTGGCTGCTGGGCTGGGAAAAGAGACTTTCTAACGCATCTCGGGGTCATCCTGAGCAGCAGAGATTCTGAGATATCCACTGCCCTGCTGTCTCCAGAGACACTGAGCACCTGACATGTCTGATAGGAATCACATATCTGTAACATGGATACAGAAAACCACAGGGAATGAGTATTTAGTGGGCTGCAAACACTGCTGCATGAGCCATTATCTTCCCAGGAGCGAGTGTGCCGGATGTTTTCCTTCCCTACACTTGGTGCAGCAGATGAAGGAGATGTTGGCTGAGCACTGTGAGAGAAGCAGCAGATATAGAGGTCCCTGCCATCTGTGTAAAGATGAAAAAAAATCTCTTTGGAAAGGGGCAGAGGAAACCAAGACATTGGAAAGTTTCTGTGCGTCTCACATTATCAAACGTGGAGCTCTGCCCTGTGGGACAGAGCAAACTCTGCTTATGCTGAAGTCAATGACTTAAAAAAAAAAATCTTGAGGTCTTGGTAAACTGAGAATTTTTGAAAGTGTGGCATTTATCAAAGTGTGGGTGCTTTTATTACAGTGTAGTGTGAGGGCAAACAGAGAGGGCTGCAGGGGCAGGAGGAGACTGGAGATGCACAAAGCACCTGGCAGGGCTTCAAGGAGCAGCTTCAGTGATTCTCCCAGAAACCAACAGAGCAAAGGGGAAAGGAGGGGGTGAAGGTGGGAAGATGCCCTCCTCCATTCAGACAGGAGTTCGCCTATATGTCTGAATTGGTCTTTTTATTGTAGCTGTAAAACTCAGAAGAGAACTAAAAGGGAAATCTGGCAAATTAGAGCTACCAACATCTCTTCTTTAAAAGTCACACCCCCCCAAAAAATAGAAATTGCTTTTTGTTTTTTTCCTTCTGTAAATATCAAAATGGAACAAGAATATTTATTTTTGTGTTTATTCAAGTAGCCTTAAGTTTCCTTTTGGTCAGAGGAACTGATAAAAATAGTCTTATTTCTTTACTACTTTTCACTCTGCAGAGAGACAATGTAAAAACAGAGAAATATGAAAATAGGTGGAGATTGGCATCACATGCTGGGGTTTTTTCTGTTTTCCAACTGGTAGGTGGGAGGTAAGTGGCAAACTGGCAAAAAAAGTGTGAGCATACATAGAAAATCTCCACGTTTACCTTTTATTTCAGATTTGCAAAAAGATAGTAAACATCTATTGAAACCACTATTTCCTTAAAGGGAGAAAAAATCTTTTATGGCAAAGGCCTATGTTGAATGAAAAAATTTTCTACAAGTTTTCAACCACCTCTAGACAGAAACCTGCAATTATCTGCAATGGTCTGGGGTGCCACAATGGGGGAAAAAAACAACAATGTTGAGGGAGAAGTGGTGCACATTGGCCACAAAACCCCAGGCACACTTATTAGAAGATGAATTGATGTGCAGGATATCTCAATCTCCTATTTACAAAATCTGTACCTGGTATGAAAGAGAGGAAATCAGTGACTGGATCAACAGACAGCAAGGGAAGTGCAAACGTGAGAAGGGATAAGTGAAGATGTCAATGACCTGAAGACAGCTCTGCAGTCACTAAGGGCTGGTCATGGAGTCTTTCCTTTGAAATCTCCTCTCTTTTCCTCTTTTCTTTGCCCCATTCATTAACTCTACGTTATTTCACAGCCCAATTCTCTGATTATTCTCTCCTTCCCCTTGGATTTTGGTGTCCCTGCTCCAGTGCTCTCTTCCTCAAATCTCTTTTGTGAAAACAATAATGTTCAGCTAAAAGGTTGCTTCAATGATGGTGGCATTGAAGTCTTGAGATAAGAGAAATTATTCTTCTACTCCTGGAAAAATCCAGAAACTGCAAAGAGGACTAAAAAATATAAATTAAAATAAAATAGTGGAAATAAGAAAAGGAATTCAAAAAACACCAAAACAAAACCAAACTAAACCAACCAAAAAAAAAAAAAAACCACAACAAAACAAGCTATAACAAAACAAAATAGAAAAGCAAAATACAGTGTGTAAAAGAAACCAGCTCATGGTATCTGAAAGTAGAGACTAAGTGAGCTAAGAAGGTTACAAGGGATACAAGGGATGAAGGTAATTTTAAAATCAGCATCACTGGGGTTGCTGCTGGAAATGTCAAGGAAAAAAACTCAAGCAAGAGCTGCAAAAAGCTGTGTAGCACAAGCACTGCAGGATGAGTTGTTTACGGAATCATAGAATTGTTTAGGTTGGAAAAGAGCTTTAAGATCATTGAGTACAACACATTGAGTTAACACTGCCAAGTCCACACTAAATCATATCCCTGTGTGCCACATCTACATGTCTTTTAAATACCTCAGGGATGGTGACTCAGCCACTACCCCGGACAGCCTGTGCCAGTGCTTGACAATCCCTTCAGTGAAGAAATTTTTCTTAATGTCCAATTTAAATTTAGCCTAATGCAGAAAAAAAATTGCCAGTAATGGGTGGAGCTCTTTTGGAACTGAAATCATATTTCATTGCTTCTCTTTTATGGAATTTATGTAATTTACTTCAGCAAATGGAATTAGGGAGATTTTATCTTTCAATTTTCAAAAATTCCCTGGATGGTAGCTTAGAGTAACTGGGGCTCTGATTTCAGCTTGGGCCATTGCCTCTTCTTAGAGAAGGTGAAATCTTGACTACAAGACCGAGAAGAACAGAGGCATGGTGGAAATCTCGATATTTTGTGATAAATATTGAATATCTTGTTCTGAACCATCCTATCCCAAAACATGACATTGCCTCTTTATGTAATGACTGGAAACATAAACAACCTTCATAATCCTGTTGTCTCCTTAAAAAAAAAAAAAAAAAAAGGTGGCATTTGCTAACGAGGCCATAAATATTGATGTCTCTCTGAGGTCCCCCAGAGCCCTATCATTCCTGCAACTGACTGATTAATAATAGATTAAACACTTTAGTTTTGCTTACTCTGGGCTTCGTAACTTTGAGTGCATCTGCTGTGTTGGTAACAGAAGGGCCTGGAACGGGTGGATCTGGCAGATATTCAGTAGAGGAATATGGCAGGAGTCTACAAATACCTTCAAGGGCCAAAACTCAACCAGAATCTATGCAGGGACATCAGAGGCTTAGAGTAATTCAGTGAGGAGCTTCAGAATGTGTTTACTCCAGATAAGATGTTGTGCCTTTGGAATATCTGCAGTGTTTACTACACTAGGAGTGCACATGACATGACACTGTGGATGTATAATAAACTTTGCATTCATAATGTTCCTTTCATTCCAGGAGCTCAAAGAAGCTTTAGGCTGTGCTTTACACAGGGCCAGGCTGGGCTGGTTTCAGCTGTGCTGAGCTGCAGTAATCGCTCAGCACCTCCCAAAAACAAACTTCAAGGGACTGTTTGGATGTCACACAATGAGCCTGTATCAAAGCTGATGAAAGAACCAGGTGTTCCTGGCTTCTCGGCTCATGTTCAAATCCACTGGAGGCTGCTGGCATGGAGGATTTGTTCTAGCTCAGCAAGCTGTGAAACACCAGGGAAAATACCTGGTGCTACTCTCCTTGTTGTTATAATTAATAGCCTCGTTTATAGTGCTCTATTAAAAAGATCCAGAAGGCTACACAAGGAATCACATCTGCTCTCCTCAGCTATGAGTTCAGTGTCAGTTTTGTTACTCATGAGTACTCGTCACCCCAGCAGCACCACACAGGATTGTGTTTAATAACCTTGAGCTTTGCATGGGCAGAAGGAGCTGACGCCCTGAGGGATGTCCTGCAGCCACACTCAGCCTCTGTGCTTTCACTGGCAAAATTACTTCCCAAACTTCAGCTAAGTCCTCTGTTCCTGTGCAAAGGGCAGAGTCACCTTTCAGTGCTCCAAAGACTGCCTGCCCATTTTGCTGTGGAACTGGAACTCAGGGAGTTGAAGACACCCCAGCAGCAGTGCAGGCTTTGCTCCTGTGAGGCTGCTGGACTCTGGTCCTGGGGAGGGGACCCATAGGAAGTCTGCGGACCCCCACTCACACCTCTGACTTGAAAGTCTCTCCTGAGCAACTGCCTCTGACTGGATTTTCTTTTCAAATATTTTCAAATAATTCTAAATTAAAAAAAAAAAAAAAAAACAAACGAAGGCAGGGCAATTATCCACAGGAAATCATTGCCATTCAGCCCTCTGCCCACACACACATACAGACACAATATGACTCTGAACAGCAAGGCAGCAAAATATGTGCTTAATGTCAAATATGAGTGAAGATTGAGAGGTCACTGCCTGGCTGTGCAGCATCTTTGTGTGCAGTAGCTGAGGGAGGACAGCCTGGCCAGGTGTGTGGGGCAGCTCAGGCACCCCAGGACATGCTCTGCACATTTGGGGACACTCAAAATTCCCCCTCTGCCTGTTGGCTTGCTCCCGGTGAGCCCCTGTGCTCCCCTGGTGAGAACTGGAGCCAGCAGCAGCAACACTGTGAGCTAAGTAAAAATTGAATAGATGCTCAGGTGTTTTGTTGATCAAGCTGAACAAATTGGGAACAGGCACTTGGGATCAGCGGGTGACACATTCAAAGGCATGATCCTCACTGTGTGCTGCCTTTGCTGTGAGCACAGCGCCCCTGTCCCAGCCCTGCAGCATCAGAGCCCTCCCTGAAGTGTGTAAATAGCTTCTGCAGGCTTCCCTTTTGTGAAACAAGGACTGCTTCACGTTTCTTTTCTTCCTAACAAGAGGGGTTTCTGTGCTACCACACTGATGTGCAGCAATGCTTCGCCTGCCCAAAGCCATCTCTAATGGAGCCCTGGCAGGCAGCATTCCCCGGAGCAGTGTCAGGGGAGGAGGAGGGCAGGGCAGAGCTGGAGCTGACTTTGCCATGGAGCACAGAAATTCTTCTGCTTCCCTGCCTGCCTCCCAGACACTGGTGCTGAGGTGGAGCAAACTGCACTGCAGCAGAAGGCTGGAAATCAAAACTCTGTTGGTTTGTGTTCGTCTGAGCGGTGTGAAAAATGTGTATTTTATGATTGGCTTTTCACAAATATTCAAATGAATATTATATGTGTTGTGTTAGAAAGTTATGCTGTATTAATTCTCTTAAGTAGTGTGTTAAATATAGTTTTAGGTTATAACATAATGTTAAAATAGAAACTATGCTATGTAGGATAATTTTTTTTCCTAAAGAAAGGACTCGCACTGAGATAGCAGCCACAGGACACCTGAATCTTTCAGAGAAAAAGAATTTATTGCTCCATTATCAGGAGAAACGAACTTCTTCCCACCTTGCTCAGGCAGGACTATGCCATTAAGATTAAGAGGAAGAAGATGACACTGAACAGACATAATCCTGTGTTTGAATGGAATTCATGCATCATGTATGAGGTGTATGAATATGCAACAGGTTATTGTTTTTAAGGGTTAATCCTCTGTTAACGTGGGTCATTTTTCAGGCTTATGTTGCCCAGAAAAAGGTACCTGGACTGTCTGAAACTCGTTGTTTCTATTGTCTCATATTGTCCTAATTCAAACTGTCCAAATTATTATTACTCTAATTGTATTACTATTTTTATAACCATTTTATGAATGGTATTATTATTTTTATAGCCATTGTATTATTATATTAAAATACAATAATTGTATTTTATTGTATTAAAAACAATTGTGTTCTTTTTTTTATGACCATTTTATTACTATTAAACTTTTAAATGTTGTGATTGGCGTTTTTCACACTGGGGAGCTGGGAGGGCACTGCAGGAGTGCTGGGAGCAGGATTCCCCGCAGAAACCCACACGGGGAGGGGATGGCCTTTGTTAGAGACCTCGAAACACACCTGGAAACTCACCAGCAAGCCCGACTGGCAGGAAAGCCCATCTGCACTGCTGCTGATGCCATGCAGATCGCAACATCAAAAGCAAAGCTCCGGAGAGAAGGGGTGCGAACCTACGGGAGCACTGTTTGTGCAGAAACACGGTGTAGCAAGGTTTCCCTTTGATCCTTTTCCCAAGCAGTCAATTCCAGCTCCCTGCTGTGGCTGCAGAGCTGCTGCTGCTCAGCACTCGCACACCTGCACAGGGACACCTCCACCAGGTGTCTGCCTCAGGTGCAGGGACATCGGGAAAGAGTCACATCACTGGTTTCCCTCCTAGGAATCCTGTCTGTAAAAAACAGCTTTTGCCCCCTGCCTTCCTCCCTGGGAAGGTGTAATCTGTTCCAAAATGGAGTGCCTGTTTTAGCCAGTGCTGCTGAGCTGTCCTGCTGAATTTTGGGAAGAAATGAGGCTTGGGGAGGCTGTGCAAGGGCCTGTGAAATCCTCTGTCCTAATCTAATCCATCTAAGGATGGAGTTCACTACAGTTTGCAGCACAAAGTTTCCAAGCTGGCTCTGCCCAAGTGTGGGTAACAATCTGCTTTCAAATCTGGGGTGGAAGGAGGATTTTGCAGGCAGTGTGCACCACTCTTTGTGTTTGTTTACTCATTAGTTTGCACACCACAGCTGCCCTACAGCAGCTCTGAGCTTTCCTGTGTGCTGAACTGGTTGGATTTCTTTTTATAACATTCCTCATCCAGTTTTTGTTGTTGTTGTTTTTTCCTTTTTTTTTTTAATTTTTTTTTTTTTAGAAATTCAGCCAAAGAAAACATGATGTTGGATTTTTAGTCCTTTACCCTTGGGCCTCATTATTTGTGTCTCCAACCCTATTTATTTACATTTCAAGGGAGAGGCTGGCAGAGAAGCAAAAAACATGAGGGCTTCCCTACAAATTGTGATCAGCCACAATTTTCCCTGTGAACAAAATCCTGCATCTCATGCTGCAAAATCCAGAGCTGTGATATAGAGATTTTCCTGAGAGAAAATTCAGGGACACCAGAATCATCTCCTTTGCACCTTTGCTGGGCATGGTCTGCCCTGTGTGTTGTCCTTAAAAACAAATCCATCAGGAAAGGATCTGCTGATCAAAAAGCTCTCCCTCAACCCCTCCACCCTCAATTTCCATCTCATCATTTTTCTTCCCATTTTCATACCTTGATTTCTCTGATCTTTAGCAGTGAGAACACAAGGAGGAGTGGGGTTCATGCTGTGCCCCTCTCCCACCTAGAACATGCTCACATTCAAACACATGAAATTTTCTCTTACAACCCATCTTCTTCCTAAAAATACTCAAAATACCTGCTTCCAATCGGCCAGTGGCAGAAGGGCTTCTCTCTTTACCTCCATTACCTCCTTTTCCAGTTTCTCAGAAACCAAAAGTAAACATTGGAGAATATTCCACCAAGCATTCCCCTTGCTCAGTCCAGAATTTCTTGCCTGTGAGCCAGGCCTACTATGGAGCACCTTGCACAGTGCCTGGAGCAGGATGGCACCTCCCCACTGTGGCTGAGTGCCACCACCGTGGGGCTCTGGTGTCCCTGGGCACAGCTGCTGTCACATCTGGAGCCACTGGGTCACAGAGGGGTTCTCACATCTGTCCTCCCCCTGCCAATTAACAGTGCCACACTTTTCCCTGGACTTTTTCCTCCCAAGGGACAGAAAAATGCAACGTGGTGGGAAGAAACCTCCTTGATTCTCACCAACAGCTGAGGTTCACCTCCTGCAAGCCCCAGTCCTGCTGCGTCAGCCTGGTCCCACCAGTCACCCTGCAGAGGCCAACAGGGGCATTCAGCATAAAGCTGGCAGCAAGGACAGAATTGAGGGCACAAGCTGGGTGACAGGGACTGAGCTGGGCCCTGCCAGGCTCTTGCATGGCAGCAGGGAGGGTGGGAGGCACTGCCAGGCTGTTGTGTGAAGCTATGTGGCCTGTGCAGGCACCTGCTCGTGCTCACAGGCCCCCAGGAGGCTGCTCTGCCTCAGCAAAGCGCAGATGGAACTGAGGGAGCTCTGCACAGGGCATCCTCCACCTGTGTCCCACCAAATCCCACAGCCCTTCTGTGCTTCGCTGGCCGTTTATACACAGCCACCAACAGGACGGGACACCTGAAATCAGCGTCTAGAGCTTTCATTTTTCCAGCATCAATCTAATTACATTGTTATGACAATGGAGCAGAAAGATGCTGACAGCTCACTGATCAAACAGAATGCTAAGGAAACTTAACGTTACAACACACTATAAGACAGTCTCAGTCTAAGTTTCAGCCAATCACACAAGGCAAAAGCATATTGTCAGTAGATCTATCTAATCACATGAAGCACACGTAACTTTGGTTAAAACATTAGTGGCCTATTCTCCAACACAATGGCTGGTTTGTAAAAGACAGAGCACAGAGCTCTATTCATAACTAATCTTCTAAAATATACACTAAATAAACTTGTTGCAACTTAGAAGGCCTATCTACATAGCTCTTATTGTTCTATTTCCTATGTCTTCGCTACAGCTTGGAAAACTTTTCTGCTGCCTTAGCACTGTTCACAAATCTGCTGTCTGAGGCCTGTCTTTTTACCACCTTCCTAAAACCCTCTAATTTTATGGATTCCCACACTTGTGCCCACAGGGCCTGTGTCTGTCCCAGGAGGGTCCTGCTATTGGGATCGCACACCCTGCAGCCAGCCCCTCTCCATCCCTGGGAATGCACAGAGCCCACCTTAGGGACACCCCACAGCTCCCATAGTGCTCACAGACACCTACAGCCTGCTCCTGTGGCTGCACCCAGAGCTTTAAAGAAGGACAGAACCACAAGGAAAAGCAGCTGAATCACTGCTGGAATGTCCCGTGCTCTGGGGAGCTGCCTGGCGGCATCACAGCAGGCAAGCAAAGCTCCACACATGTGAGGCACAGAGTGCAGGTTTCACAGCAACACTTCCACAGAGATCCCTTCTGCGAAAACCTTGTGTGAAGGGCCCCTGAGGTGCACTGTGTTCTCTTGGTGCTGGGATTCTTGTGCAGGTGCTGGTGGATTAATTCTCCCCTTGGCAAACACCAAGGATGAGGAATTCCTCACAGTGGTGCTGCAAAACACAGATGTGCAGCTTTGTCTTTTCCAGAATAACCTGGGGGAACCTCTGGTCTGGCACCAGTTAGAGGGAAAACAGAAATAACACGCTCTGGGAACTATCAGAGCTCTCCACTTCAGGAGATTAATTAATTTCAGGATTAATTTTATGTACACTGCAGGATCTGAACCAATACTGGTGCAGGCTCCAGCTTAAGGCAGAGCAAACAGAGGCAATTCCACGGCCTTCTGCTGGTCTGCCCAAGGAATGATCCCTTCCCAAACACAGGCTGAGAAGGAGGAGGCTGTGCTCTCTATTGGAACTCTGTTAGGGAACAGCAACTCACTCCAGCAACTCATATCTCAGGGGGTTTCAGGTTTTGGTGTTTTTATAGGGCGACATGGCTCAATCCCAGGCACTTCCCCATTATCCATCACTCAGGAAAGGTCTCAAATAGTTTCTGGACATGCAGTGCTATAACTATTAATCTACCCAGGGTTTGGGACCTTTTTTCCTTCATTTTTTAATGAAAAATTCCTCTTACTTTCAAACTACCTCCAGGCAGGTTTTGCTGGGTAATTTATTTTTTTTTTTAATTAAAAGTGCATACATTTTTCAGCCAGAAATTTCACTAATTGAGCTGCAAGGAACTTCTCAGATGTGAGATCCTGATTTTGCAAGTGCCCTGAGGAAACAATTTGGGAAATCTGCACTGCAAACAACTGGGAAAAAAAGTGGACAAGTTGCATCAACAGGATGAAATATTAATTAAAGGGAGAATGTCTTGGCAGCAAGAGAGAAACTCGGGTTGAACTGATGGGATATTGCATCCCCTGTGTGAGAACAGGAATTTTGCAGCTCCCTTCAAGATGGAGATCCCCCGATTGTGATGTTTGGGATCTCACAGGCTGCCACTTCCTTTCCATGATTCAGCATCCATCAGCTTCCCTCTAAGAGGATTTGTTCCTAAAGTGGTGTTACAGCAGCTGCAGGAGACCTTGTAATGGCCATAAAATCATTTAGACAGAAAGTCCCCAGTGATTTAGCCCCTCCATCTCTGGCACAAGCGCTGGCCCAAATCCACAGCAGCAGGGACTGAGGCAGAGCTTTACATAAAGCACCTGCAGTGGCACCCAGGCACTTTTCTCACTGGAAATCAGCACATGGGGCTCCATCTCTGAATCAGGGATGTGGAGAGACCTTCTGGCTCTCGTAGTCTCAGCACAGGGCTTGCAAGGCTGACTAAGGTCTAAAAATTCCCCACTCCTGGAGTAACTGGACTGAGTCATAGCTCTCTTTTTCAGTAAGGTACTGACTTACAGCTTCAAAAGGGAAAAAAAAATCTAGAAATGTGAATTTTCAGTAATAAAAATGGGGAGATTAATAAAAAGAAGCCCCAGATTCAACATTGTATTAAAAATGCATGACTTGTAAAGCAAGCTAATGGTTTTGGGGACCTGATACCTTTTAACTGGAGGCTCTCAGACAGCAGTTCCAGGGGGGAGAGAGAAGAGATGCTGCAGCTACAAAAGGCTCCTCAGCCACCTCCACATGCCTGTGAACTCATCCCATTGCCTGAGCCCTGGCTCAGCAGCTGCTGCCTTTCAGCATCTCCCCTGCCTGAGGTGTGAGCTCAGCACATTTCCCTGCTGAGAGCCAGCCACCAGCACATCTGGATGCACAGGGAGGTGTAAAGGTTGTGATCCCTCTGTTCCACCAGCTGGGTGAATTCTCTCTGGTTTTTTCTTTTCTTTTTTTTTTTCACAAACAAGATGTAAGGGCTGGTAGATTTCAAGTTTTGACAGCACCCAGCCTAAAGAAATGCAACCTAGCATGTAAAGAAAAAGCCCTCCATGAATTTGAAAACGTGGGATATATTGTGCATTGAAGCACAGTTTTTCCACGGGCTCTGGAGAGAGGATAATCCACACAGGCTAACAAAAAACCTCAATTTGCCCACATGCAGGAAAAAGTGCTTTATCAAGGCCAGTAGGAGTTACTTATTAAATGCTGTAAATATCATTAAAAAGAAATGAGTCTGGGGGACAACACTGAAAGAACCAAGGAGAACTTGTAGGGGTTCTGTGCCCTGCACAGCACTTCAGGGCCATTACTTGCTGTCCTGGAAAGAAAACATGGTTATTTATATAATCACTGGGCAGTAATATGGCCCCACAAAGAAAATCCCTTTGCCTGAGAGATGCCTTGGTAATGCAGACCTGAACAAAACCCCACAGCTGTCAAGTCCCTTTTCTCCCAGAGCAAAAATTCAGGAATATTTCTGCAAAAATTCAGGAACATTCCTGCTGGTGTGGCATGAAACATCACTACTGCATCTTCACAAAAACATTGAGGTTTGGGCCAGGAGGAGCCTTGGGAGGTTGTACCAGGCACCCATGGACCTGGCTCACTGAAAGCATTGCTGGCAGAAGGATTTGAAAGTGACAGCTCCATCTCCATGCTCCAGACTAAACCCCAGAGCATTCCCTTTCTCTTCCCTGCCTCGTGCTCCAGGGTTTGGGACACTCCTGGTCCCTCCCAGGCTCTCCCCAAGAGGTCCCTGTGTTTGTTGGAATGCAGAGCCCAGAGTCAGACACAAAAACTGCTGCTGAGCCATGCTGAATGCCCTGACAAGCTGCACTGGCCTGAAGGATTTCCTAAATCAGTGGGTCTGTGTTCTCCAGTCAGGTTCTCTGATTTTCTAAAGCATCCAGTCTGAGTTTTAAAAAAACATATGTAGAAAAAAAAAGACTGTGAAAAAAAATTCTTTACCATGTTTCTTTATCAAGACTCTGAAGAAATAAAAAAAAGGTTTCTGAAGGAATTTAAGGAGAAAAAAAAAGAAATCAGCGCCTTCCTTTCTGTGATTCAGTGCATCTGACGTCACTTGTTACTGACCTGAGCCAGGATGTGGAATAAGGAATGCAAGAGATCCCACCTAAAGGATGAGATTCCAAGTAGGAGCCTTTGTGGGGAAAAGTGCTCTCTTCATAATTCTCTTTCATTTTTCCGTCTTTTTTTCCCTACTGTAACACAAACCCCCAAGCTTTTTTCCTGAAAACTCAGGGGAGCTCCAAATCATCCACCCTTTTGCAAGACTAGCAACAAAAATCACAACCAAAAACCCACTTCTGATTCACAGAGGTGTAAATGTGATCAAAACTCACCCAGAATGATTTTCCATTGCATAACCACTTCCATGGCTTTACAATGGAGGTAACAGCAGGCAGAGGATGCCAGATGATGAGCAAGGGAGCACTGCTGGCAGCAGGGCAGCAGAGGAAAGCCTTTGAGGTTTCCAACCTCAAAATAAACCTTCTTGGAGTTGGGAAGAAAAGGCAAAAGGCACAAGCTGGCACAGCACAGGGCACTGCAGCCCATGGAGAGGGGGATGGTGCAGCAGGGAGGCAGCAGAGCCTGTGATGAGCTGTTCCAGCTCGTTCCCAGCTCTGTGCCCTGCCTAGGGCATTACAGAGTGCCAGAGCAGCAGGGCAGAGCCACATCCCCACCATGAAATGGCTCTGAACTAGCACTGCCCTCCCCTGTGCTGGGCCAGTTTGCTCCTGCACCCTTTCCTTGTGGGCACCCATCGTGGGCTCAGACCTACAGGCTTGAAAGCATCTCCTGAAGGCCAGCACTGCTTCACCAGTGCCCAGTGAATTTCACAGCTCACCTCAGCATCCCTGGGGGCTGGAGGGTGCACAGAGACCAAGGTCATGCACGGGATCTGTTTAGGATGAGAGGAACAACCACAAAGCTGCCCTCACCCTGCCAGGGGTGCTCTGCAGCTCATGTGGGGAGAGAAAGGGAGAGAGCTGAGTGGCAATATTACCCCCAGCATGGCTTATATCAAATATCAGAACTGATATTGCTCTATAACTCCAAACTGCTGCCTTTAATTACTCTCAGCAGCTTCATTAGCAGAAATGCGAGGTTGGATGCTCCCATCCAATTCCAGGGATCCTCAAACAAAATGGGCTTTGTGTTTGTGCATGTGGGAGGCTGTTCCTGGGAGTGCCTCGCCGGGCTGGGGAAGGGGGGATTTCGAGGAAATGGTGTCACAGCAAAGGCAGGCTCAGGTCACTGCTGTGCTGCAAACTGGTCTCTCCTGGGATACCTGCTGGGAGGCCAGGAACAGTGTTTGGCAGCCCTGTCTGCCACAGACTGCACAGAACTCTGGTTCAGGTGCAGCCCCAGTGCCCACAGGCAGCCCTGCAGCCTCTGCTCTCACGGAACCCCCCCTGCCCTGATGTGCAGGTGATGTTTTTTCTTCCTCATCCCCTGCCCTCCAATTCCTTTGCAAAATCCTCCTTCAGCTCTGACTCCCACACCCACACCACTTTTCCCTGAAAAAAGCAGCTTGAACAGGAAAAAGAATGCAAAAAAGAGGTTGGTTGGTCCAGTATGGAATGGTCCTTGGGGCAGTAAACCAGGTTTGAGTATTTTCAGACTTTTCATACATACATTTTCTTAGACATTTCATAGTAATTGGACTGGAAGAATTTACACAAAATCCAGGAGGGCCACAAAAAGCACAGATCATACAGGTACCTGCATCCAAGAAGCTGCTAAATTTCAGCCACAATTCCCTTTGTCTGCAGAGGCCAGGCATAGAAACTCTGTGCAGACAGGGGGACACTGAATATCTGTGCATGTTTTGGAGGCTTCTCTCTCCTGCCTTGCACAGGGCTCTCCTTAGCAACAGAGCTCATTGCAGGATCTGCTGCTGTTTTTGCCCTCTCTGCCACCAGCAGCTCATGGAATCTGCAGTTCTGCCTGCTCAGACCAATAAAACACTGGTGAACCCCTGCCATTAGCATTCTTTCACTTACTCAGCCCTATGTGATGGGCTGCAAATGAGGGAAAAGGGAAAGGGAAGGTTTTCAGTGAAATCTCTTCCAATTTCCAGCCTGCAGAGGTGGCATCTCACAGCCCTGCAGAGGCTGCACAGCTGCCCAGAGCACCTCAGGAGCAGCTTTTTGGGGGCACTTGAGCTCTGAATTGAACTCAAGGTGTTCAAACCCATGAAACTGTGGCTGCTAGCCCTAATCTGCCTCCTTTACAGCAGATTAAGGCACAAGGCCGGTGTGACACAATGATCTCCTGTTCCTGAAGCAACAAGGACTGAACTCCAGAGGGACCCAGAGGATGGGAAGCACAGATCCCTCCTTCCTCTGCCGACAGACTGCAGTGCAAGGCTGGGCATCCCTGCACGTTGGTCTGAGCATGTGTGTGGGGGACTGTGAGTTCTGGGAAGCAAAGCAGAGGGACAGCACATCCTAAGAAACCGCTCGCAGAACATGGGGCCATATGTTTCTGGAAATGTCAGAATGAAAATCATTTTAGAAATGGAAAATTACTCCTCAGTCCTCTCACATTCCCATAATACTGGTTTCTCTCTATTCCAATGTTTGGATTTGTCTTATTAGTAAAGCAGGAACAGAGCTGAGGAAAGATGGGGAGGATGGCTTGGGATGCTGCCACACAGACAAGAGTTTTGTACCCAACACCCCACAGGAAATGGCTTGAGCAAGGTTGTGGAAACAGATTTGTGCTTAAATGTTTGCAAGGTCAGATCTTCAAATGATTCTTATCTTTATTCATCAGATGCTCCCTGAACACTTATTTTTCTACATAATATCTATAATATCTCCTGGCTCCATGCTGATGCTACTCATTTAAATACACATGGAAGTTATGTATAACAACGACACAGAAAATGCAGTGCTCTCCCATTAGGGGCATATTTTGCCATTCCTGCTACTTTCCAAATCAATTACTTAGTAAGAAATCATGCAAAAGGCTAAGGCAATCTAAAGAGACTTATAAAGTTCTTATTCTTGTTACACCCAGGATGAAGCTACAGGATATCTGAATTACTCCCATATGGCATAAAATTTGAAGCAATAGGCTATTGTGATACAAGATATTCAAACCAGCTACCAAATCACTCCCTTTGGCTATCAGTGAGGGGAAATGAGTGGATGTACTTTTCTTTTAAACATGAAAGGAAAATCAGCTCCATTGCTGATGGGACCAAATGCAGATGCAGAAAAGGGGGGACTGCCTCCTGCATCAGACACAGGAGGGTGTTGGAGCTCCTGTTCTTGTCCTGACAGGATACTTTCTCCTTGAGGACTTCAAAGAGGCACAGCTTACCTTTGCAAAGGGCCAAGAAACATGAAAGGGCAAGGGAGCTGGGGGAGGAAACTGAGGGGAGAAAGTGTGGCAGATCTGTAATCACGAGACAAGAGTCTATAGTGGAAATAGTGATCATCAATAATGCAAAAGTTCTCCCCTTGGAGAGAAGGAGGCCTCAAAAAATGATTTCTCCAGATCTAATGGCTGAAATGCCCATCACAGGTGCCACATCTGTCTCCATTTGCACGCCCATCTGATCAGACCCTGGAGAGATGAACTGTGTGCCGTTCAAAATTAGGACCACAAGGAACTTGTAGAACACAGCAAGCCCTGCAAGGGGTAAGGTCAGAGGGTTTCCAACCCATAAAAGGGCCAAAGAGCAGATAAAACCCTTGCACATGTCCCATGGATACTGTGGAATGCAAAAAGACATCAAAGGTTTAAAACAACTTCCAGGGTCATGGAGTGCTTGAGGCACACTGAGGACACCAGGACTAATAAAGGGATGAATGCCAGGGGATTGACAGAAATGCATAAAATCAGGAATAGTTTGGAGAGGAGAAAAAGGTTCCTAATAACACATGTTCTTTATTTCTCAAAAGCCAAGATTTAGGGGAACACCCAGGAATGAACAGGCAGTGGGTTTAAAAGCAGAGCTGCATTTTCCCAAGTGATGCAGCATTAAATCCTGGAAATCTGTGCCACATGAGTCTCAGTAAAAATGAATTTTGAGACCACTAATGTTCAGGGGGTTGCTCTGCTGCTGGCTGTTAAACACAATACTCTGGATGCACACTCTGGCAGAGGAAACTTTACATTAAACAGCATCAAAGCAGGAGGCAGTATGTTTTATACTCTCCCTCAAATGGCTTCTATACCCAATTACCACACAGTGCACTGGGTAGCTCGATCTTTGGTTGTGCTCACTGTAACATCTTTTGTGTTCCTGTGTTATGTTCAAAAAGAGGCACCTCCTCCATAGCTCATGACAAGTAAAACCAGCACATAAGGACTTTCATCACTTGTGTTACACAGCCTGGGATTTTCAGCTATTGCTCTACAAACATGCTCTACATGCCCACCCTGAAGGGATAAGGGTTAATTCACCACCAACTGCATTCAACCAAGTTTTTAATCCATACAAGCACGGTATTAAAAAGAAGGTGTGAACTTAGAGTCAACTTAAACCTCCTTTTCACTTTGACCTTCTACAGCAGCATGTGAGTGGGCTTTCATGATTTCTGGGAGAAAACAAGTAGTTTGTAAAAGATATTAGAGCAGCATACTGCAAGTCCAAACCCTCATGGACTATGATGTGAAATAACTTCTCTGATTCTGTAGTTTGCTTCATTTACACAGAAAAGCCTCAAATCAGACAAAGCATGAGTCTGCTTTGGTTCATTTCTTTAAATAAGCCCCCAACTTTCACAAAAGGTTTGATTTCCTCCTTTTGTACTTGGCTTCAATGATGATTAAGCTCTCAAGAGGCTGCTATGCTTGTCAGGGATTGTTTTTTCTGATGGATATTACACAAACCCCACACACAAATTCACTTTTCCTGCCTTCTCTCTTCCATGTTAAAAATGACAAGCAGATGAGATGTTAAGAGGAGAGAATTTATCATTGTAACTGGACTATTCACACAAAATGCAGACATTTGCTTTATCTTTTGCATAGTTAAAATTTTGATGTGCCTTTTAAAATATAACTAAATAGAGATATCTTAAAGATAATGATTTAGTAATTATTTTTCAATTATTTGAAAAAGGTTGGATTTAGTTTGGTTTTTTTTTTGGTTGGATTTTTCCAGTGGGGTTTCCATGTTTATCCTCAGAAACACACTGTTCCTGAGGATTACCTGTGGTCAGGTTTGGGATCCTGAAGCAAGGGGCCAAATCTGCTCTTGCTCACTTGGCGTAATGCCATTAAAAGCTCTGTGTCTGACTGATGTAACTGAGGATATCCACAGACACACTTTCAAAAGACTATTTTGATTAATTCCGGATGAGCACAGAGCTTCCTGGGAGGGATTTTCTGCTCTGTGGGTTTCTCTGCCCACACCAGCACTGAGTGCTCTTCTGACTTGAGAACTGCCTCTTCCTTCCTCAACTGTTCTCCAATGTGAATCTGAAAGTCGTGCATGGACAGACTCCAGATTTAAAACTCACACAGCCCTCCATGCCAGAACCACCAGAGCCTCAGGGAATGCAACAAACACAACTCATGAGAACAACCAGATGACAGCTTATTAATACACCCTGAATGTTTTCTCCTTGTAGAGAAAACTTGCACTGCCACCACTGGGAGCTAACGTGATTCTCCAAGAGAAAATCTCCCAGTTGTTACAGGCAAGACGTGGATATCAGTTCCACCAAGGGTTAACTGGACTCCAGAGCAGAATGCAAGGAGAAAGGAATGTGGAGCAAGATGGGAGGCAAAAGAAAGGAGGATTCCCATCCTTCTCATAGAATTAATCAGCGATGCTTTTGCCATCTCCCAAACACAGGAGCACCCCTCCACCTTGGAGAAGTTTCCTTCCAAATCAGCGACTGTCAGAGTGCAGACAGTGGCAGAGCTGCTGCTGACACCAGCAGGAGAATCAGAGGCACAGTCTTGAGGATGAGCCTGGGTAATTTAGGCACATCACAAAGGGCTCATTAATGCCCCCTGAAGCTCTCGGTGGGATCCAGCCCATTGATGTCACTGGGGTGCCTTCCTCCAACTCCTCTCTCTCAGATTCTGCCATCACAAATCCTTCTGCCTGGTGCTTCCCTTTGTCCTTTCTGTTCCTTTCTTTCTTTCTTCTGCTTTTCTCTTTCCTTGCCTTTTGTTCCCTCCTTTAACAATTTTCAGTCAACCCCAGGGAGACAGTCCCACTCTTATTTGCTAAAATAACTGGTAGTTAAATGACTGACATTTAATGTGGTATCTTAGGCTTCAGCACTGCTCCACTGGGAGAAGATGCAGTGATAAGTGTGTGGGGAGAGGGAAGAATAGGATGTGGATCATGCTTCTGAGAGCTTTTTTTTTTCTTTTTCAGGCTGTCTGCAGACTCCAGCAAACATCATTTCTGCTGGAGCACTTATAGGGAACACTCTTCTGAGTGGGGGATGGGCAGGGGGCTGTCCATGACCTATCAAAAAAAGTCCCCATAAAGATTGGAGCCCTGCTACACTGGAAACCTCAAAAAGGAGAATGCTATCCTTTTTTGATTACCTGATTTTGTGATTCCTTTGGTGTCAGTACTGCAAAGTGACACTGAACTGCACTGGCATTTCCAGAAGAATGCTCAGCACTGGAATGGCAGCACATGGTGCTGGTCAGGATTTAGGTGCTTTAACAGAGCTTGGACATCCCTGCAGCAGATTTACTCCTTCCACTGAAATCCAGAAATGTGCCATTGATCCTGCTGCACCCCAGACTCCCTGAGTGCTCCTGCAGTCACCCCAGCAGAGGCGTCTGCAGGGGAGCCCAACCCAAGCCAGAAAGTGATTTCTGCAGAAATGGTAAAATTCTCTGGTAGAATAATGTGCATGGAGGAAAAAAATAAAATAAACACAGACAATGTACAAAAGGACACAAAGTACAGCAGATTTAAAAACTAGTAGCAATGAAGGTGTAGTCAAACTAAAGATGATGCACTGGTTTATGTCTGTCCCAGGCTGAGGTGGGCTGAAGGACAGGATTTACAACTGACTGACATTATACCAACTCCTCAGGGCTTTTCCTCCCCCTGTGGGTAGCTCTGCTGGGACCTCAGTACCTCTTGGCATCCTTGCTGCTGCAACTTTCCTTTCAGCTCTCCTGCTCACAGGGGTGAAGCCAGAGCAAGCTCTCCCCACAGAGAAGGGTGCAATGATGCCTTTGAAACACCTTTAGCAAAAGCAGCCATCGGTGATTTGTTCTGCTCTGCTTTGGTTGGGAGACACAGACGGACATTTGCGCTCACAGCTGAGAAATCCCCTCCCTCATCTAGGTGAGATTCTGCCACCCAAAAGGTTCCTCCTCCCAGAAGGAAATGCAATCATCCACCTGCCACCTAATTAGCAGATGAACTATTTATTTGACTTGTCATATCCCTTGGGAATTTCACATGATGGAGCTATCCTGTGGGAGAGCTTTTCTAAGACAGCTGTTAAATTAAATGTCTGAAAAGCAAAGGGAATTGGTTTCTCTACCACCACCCTTGTAGTTTCCCCATTTAACTACCCCCAGTTTTGTTTCAGAATTTATAACAGGTAAGACAATCCTGGAAAATTGCAGCAATAACCCTTGTGTGTTATTATGACAAAGGTGTGAGGATCAAAATCATCAATGTAAAGAAATTTTGCATCTGATGGGAGATCAGCTCCCAAGATGCCATTTTGCTGAAATCTCCTGAGGAATCAATTTTCTGCCTACGCCTGTTCACCACACTGGAGAACCTCCTGTAACATCCCTGCCTGCTAATGCACAGCATGAATGTGTAGTAAAACACATGTGCCATGCCTCTGGTGGGAACTGTAGACACCCAGCAGGAAAAAAAACACCCAAAAACCCCACAAAGGGACATCCTACAGAAATTCCAGACAATATAGTTTTGCTTTCTTTTTCCGGTCCTTCAAAATGGAAAGTTTTCATTTTGAGGATCCCTTCCTCAAAAAAAAAAAAAAAGTACTAAAGGGATTCCCATTTGGATTGGTACCGTGGGTACATCCAATAAATTACTCTGCAACCCACTCAGGTTCTGACAAAAATGTGGCAGAAAGCAGGGAATGTGCAATGGTGGGGACTGTGTGTAGTTGTTTGGAAGCAAAGGGAACGGGGTGTTTATCATCCTCACCACGTGGTAACAAGGCAGAAGGTGTCCTGAAATCCTAAACAGCATTTAGGATTCTGCTTCTCCTCCACTCTGAGCCAGGCTCTTACACAGGCACAGCAAAGCCACCTGACTGAACCAGCAGCTCTGATTGTTAATAAACACCCAATGGGCTCAGCAAATAACAATGCAGTTATTTGCTGTCTTTTGGGGGCACAGTCTACTCAAGCCTCCAAGAGAGTTGGACTGGGAACATTTTGTCAAAATGAAAATGGTCCCACAGAGCATAACCTGACTACAGAGCTAGCAACCCCCAAATACTCTGAGACTACAGACCTGTAAAAAGTCACTGCTCCAGGACAGTCTCTGAATAATGCCCCCAACTTTTAATAAGAAAGCTTTGTAATCAGAAGGCATTTCCCACATTTTCCTCCCTTCGCTTTTCTCTGTGAAAACTTATATGTGAACCAAGTGTCCCCAAGATCTCTTCCTCTCTGGGTACCTTTGGTGCAAGGTGGGCAGGTGAATATTCATACCTGTGCCATCTAGAAAAAGGTAATGGGAAAGAAAGGAAAGGGGTCAGAGAAATCCCATTTTTCCCCCCTCCAATTCATTTTATAGTCAGCCCTTGGTTGATTCATTCAACAGACAAAGCCCAGAGGCAAGACAGCTCATCGCTCTGTGACTGAAAACACACTCCCAACCCAAGTGGATGTTGGAGAACTTGGTTGTAGGTTGCTCTTGGATTATTCTGAAGGAGATTTTTTTTTGGTGAGCATTCAGTTTGAAGTCTGTTACTCATCCCTTCAGCTCACGTCATGATGAAGTCCCTTGCAGAGAGAGCAGGACCCAGAAGTAAGCTGCTCAGCATCCTGGATGGTGTAATTTAATTTGGAAAATTGCCTTTCCTGCACTGGTGCTCAGCTGGAGCCCAGACACTAAACCCTGCCTCCCTGTGGAAACAGCCTGCCAGTCCCAATGACACATGGCAAACACAGCTCTGCTTTGAGCTGGGACCTCATTGGGAAAGGCAATGCCACCTCTAGCCCACATGCAGATTTTTTCTGGAATAAAAGCCACAAAAGAGGCCTGAGGTACAAGGATCTGTGGGAAAGACTGACACAAAGCCTTCAAAGGTAGTGAGAGAATAAAGAATAAGCTCCTTTGAATGGATCCCAGGAACCAAAGGACAGGTAGAGCTAGGTCATCCCCCCTCTCCTACACAGGCAGCTTGGATATGAGCTGCAGAGCAGAGCAGCCTTAAATATCCTAACCCAGAACTGAGCCTTGCTTCAGCTTTTCAAAATGAGGCTCAGGAGGCACCCAGGGGCCACAGAGGAATGAGGAACCTCTCTGAAATGACCAGAAAACACTGGGCAGCTAAAACACCCCTTCCACAGGGCAGAGCAGAGCTGCAGCTCTCTTTCTTGCAGGTTTAATTTTAAATACACTCTATACTCAGGAAAGCGGTGGAATCAAAGTCACTGCAGCCTGGTAGACACCAGGATGGATCTTTCTGTCCAGCACCACCTCCTGGCTCTTTCCAAGACGTTCCACAGGCAACTTTTGCACCCTCCTGTCTCACATCCACATCTGCAGTTTCCAGCAATCCTGGCTGTGCCCTCCTGGATGCTGCCCCTCCCTGCAATGTCCCTTCACGAGTTACCCCAAAACTGAGCCACACCAGGGATTTCCTTGCTCTCAAATCCCTCAGACACTGAATGTTCTGGGTTTCACTGCTCATGGAACATTTTGAAATGCTAAATCAGAAGTCAGAGCTGCAGGGAAAAAAAAAAAAAAAACCACAAAGAATCCCAGAATCATTTTGGTTGCAAAAGCCCTCCCAGATCACCAAGTCCAAGCTGTGCTCCATCCCTCCTTTGTCCCCAGCCCAGAGCACTGAGTGTCACCTCCAGCCCTTCCTTGGGCACTCCAGGGATGGGCGCTCCAAACCTCCCTTTAGTTCCTGCCCCACAGGTGAGCCCCCACCACTCACTCCCCAGTGTTCCTCTCCTTCTCTCCATCAGAAACTGCCTCCTTGGGATGGGGGAACATCAGAAACTGCCTCCTTGGGGTGGGGGAACATCAGAAACTGCCTCCTTGGGATGGTGGGACATCAGAAACTGCCTCCTTGGGGTGGTGGGACATCAGAAACTGCCTCCTTGGGATGGGAGGACATCAGAAACTGCCTCCTTGGGGTGGGGGAACATCAGAAACTGCCTCCTTGGGATGGGAGGACATCAGAAACTGCCTCCTTGGGGTGGGGGAACATCAGAAACTGCCTCCTTGGGATGGGGGGAACATCAGAAACTGCCTCCTTGGGATGGTGGGACATCAGAAACTGCCTCCTTGGGATGGGAGGACATCAGAAACTGCCTCCTTGGGGTGGGGGAACATCAGAAACTGCCTCCTTGGGATGGTGGGACATCAGAAACTGCCTCCTTTGGGATGGGAGGAATTTGGATTTTCACCCTGCAGGTTTGGATCTGCTTCAGCCACAAGCAAAGCCACCTCCCCAGAAACAGGAGAGTGCTGTCCTCAGCCAAACTCCACCTCAGCCTTGTCAAGAGTTTGTTCTCCCTGACAGCCTCTAATCACCAGCTAGCCAGTTTACCCAGGGAAAATTTTTATCCTTTCTGCTAGAATTCATTTTTATGACACCTACCATAAGAGACTTAAAAAAATTAGGCATTAAAATGGTTTATAGAGAGTATTTTTATAATCCACTAAGCTGTTTTCCATTTCCACTGATATGACATCTCTCAGCTATAATTCATAAATGCCATCAGTTAACAGGCACAGAACCTTATCCTAAATTTCTACTCTCATATGCTTTTCTCATTTAAACTTTCTGTTAAATCTTTGCTGTGCTGCTAAATCCAGAGAGATTTGGCCATAGCTGGGGGGGAAAAAAGTTTAAGTAGCTAATTAATGTCACTGGATTTGGGGCATCCTATCAAGAGAGAATATAGAGGAAGCATGTCCTCAATAAATATTTTGAACATTTAAATAAAGCTAATGCCCCCACCTACACAGGAACCTCTAATATCCTCAGAAAATAAAAATTTTTATAGGCAATAAGTGCCTGTTTTCCCACACAGGGATGATAAGAACATAGCATCAGGTATATAGATTTCAGTGCCCCTGGCTGTCCCAACAGTAATTTTTGTCATCAATTGCATCTCAGAAGGGAGTCCCTGTGGGAAGCACCTGCTTGTGCCAGGGTCCATCCAACCTGGAGACATCCTGGGAGAAAGCATTTATTGACAGCCCTCCCAGAACTCACTTCCTACTTTGATAAAACCACAGAAATGCTTAGCAATAATTATGATTCTTGTGGTAGTTAGACATATTCTGCTTTTCTCTGCCAAGATCAGACTGGAAGACTCCAGATCTCACCACAATCACAGCTACTAAACCACAGCATGAAAAACAAAACAGAATGTACATTTGTCCTTATTTGAAATGCCTCCACTGTATCTACACTAGGTCTGCTGGGAAATTTGAATTTGGGTGGAGTTTGAAATTTGGGCTGCATGTAATCATTTGGTTATGGAAATTCCTACCTTGGAAGAGGTGAGCCTAAAAGAATGAAGATTTTTTATTTCTTTAGGGTGGGCATGAAGATATCTCCTTGATCCCTGGGTTAAGGATGGCTCATGGTCCACTCAGACTCATTAAAGGCCTGATGAGTTTCCAGTCCCAACCAGTGAAGCATTTTGGGTGGGAGAGAAGTGTCCCCAAACTGCCTTCTTGCATGGAGGGGAGAGGAAACATGGAAGACACATGGAGACAACAAGCCAAACCACTTGCCCCCTAATGTTTCATCTAATGAAGTCTTAATCCTAGTGGGATAAGAGTTTTGGCTCTGATAAGCAGAGGCCTTTAACCTTTTTTAACCTCCATGGCCTTTAACCTTTTTTTTTCCCCAAAGGAAGTTTCAAAAGAAAGAATACTCAATAGAAAGTTATTGATAATCTTTGGCCTTAAAGATAAGAAGGGAAATTAAAGGTTCATTGCTTGGGCTGAATGGAAAGGCTTCACCCACTGCAGTGCTGCCTGGTGCTGCACAAAAGTGAACTCAAGAGAAGCCATCCTCCCCTGTGCCAGGGCCAGTGATAAATGCACCTCTCTCAGTCTCCTCCTATTGGGGAATTAAACACTTCCCTGTGGGCAGTAGGGGAAGAAGCAGAGCTGGTTCACACCCTCCTCTCCCCAAGTGCCTTGTCCCTGTCCCTGTCCCTGTCCCTGTCCCTGCCCTGTCCCAGCTGCAGCCCAAAGCCACATGTGGGGAGGAAGATGAGGACTGGGATGAGCAGGTGATTCATGCTCCTGCTCTTGTCCCTTGGGAGTGGAGATGAATGAGCCCACACTCAACATAAAGGACATTTCCCTGCTGTCACCACAGCCAAGGGAGAGCAGGTGGCGACAAATAAGGACTGTGGCCACTCACTGTGGCCCCTTGGAACTTCCACTTTGCTGCTCCACGAGGAGTCTGCTTGGGGAAAATCATTCCCAAGGATCCTGCATGCAGAGGCAGTGTCTGCTCACCCACTCAGAGCACCTGTGTGGCCTTTGCCCATCTGCTGCTGCCTGGCACTGCCAGGAGAAGAGGGAAGAGGAGTAGATCCCCCACCACCTCCCAGACATCACAGGCTGCTGCTCATGTGCCAGCAGACATGGGAGAGCTCTGGGTGTGCACCAGACAACCATCCCCACCTGCCAAGGGTCTGGGGACCTACACAAAGAGGGATCACATTCATTAGGAAGAGGAGGAATTATAAATATGAGCCTAAGCTAATGAGGCCAGCGTGGGTCTGAGCAGAAATTCAAAGCTGTGTCCTCTCCTATGGGCAGGTGCTCATTCAGGTCTCCCCACTTATTTAACAACATGGAAGGCACAGAAAGCACATCCTGCCTTCTGAGCATCCAGACTTTTCCAGCAGAGTCAGCAGGAATCCAGGTATTCTCATGCTGCCTTTGGTGTGCCTCGTTAATATCATTGTCCAGTCTCACTGGGAAAAAAAAACACCCAAAAACAAAAACAAAAAAACCCCACCAAAACAAACAACCCAAAAACTGGACAACAGGATGGGACAGTATCCCAGATCCCCTTAAAACAGAACTTCTCCCTAAAGCTACTCCTCACAGGCAGCTTCACACACAGGAGGCACAGCTGTGGTCTCAAAGGCACAGGTAGGTCACTTGAGGCTGGAAGTCAAAGTCTCCCTCAACTTCAGGACATGTCTGAGAAGCGATTAGCCTTTCACTCTTTGCAGAAGAGCTGACACTGTCCACAGCATCAGGCCCTGCTCCCTTGGGAGCTCAGACTTTGTCCTTTTCTGTGCTGGAGCCTGCAGGAGCTGCAGAGCCCCACAGTGAGAGGGATCAGAGCAGACATCTCACTGCTGGCCTCAGCTGCTGCCTGGATGGGACCGAACTGCAACAAATGTTCATTTAAAGAACACCTTAGAGGCTGCCCTAATGCACTTGCCACGAGCCTTCAGCTCTCATTTATTGTCTGTGCCTGATTCTACCACTTGCCTAAAACTCAATACACCCTCTTCAGGATTTTTTTTTAACCATTGATGTCTTAGTGTATCCCCTTGCATATTTTATTTTCTTTTCACTTCTTGAGGAAAGAAATTACAGGGAGAAGGCATTAGAGCTCCTCAGCCATCTCATAACTCCAACAAAACAGAAAACAAGGTGCAAGACTGATGCCAAATAATACCAAAATCTCACTCTGGGAGAGATGAGGATCTGGGGAAGGGGATCAGCTGCCACATGAAGTATCCCACAGCACTGTGACAAACCAAGGAAGAGAGGAGGAGCTGAGTGCACCCTCCAGAACAGGTCTCTGGCTGCAGGGACTTGTTTGGGGCTCCAGGGTGGCCCCAGAGCCACTGTGCAGCACCAGACTTTGGGAAGCAAATGGGGTGACATGGCAGAGGAAGCAGCTCTGTGCTGAAGCAGCAGGAAATCCAGGCCAGGCAGCAGCAGGTGCTGCCTGTGGGTGGGATATTGTGCATGGCAGACTCAGCCTGCCTGGAGCTGCAGAGAGGGGCTCCATGCAAGGGGGCTGGAGCAGCCTCTTCACCTTCCCTGCTTCAGTATTTTGGGCAAAATACTCTATTCTCATGGAGAGAGAGAAGCAAAGGAGAAGTAGGAGAGAAGTAACTCCCAAGGAATTTTTCAGAGCAGGGATGCTCCAGCTTCTCATAGCAAAGAGTGCTCTGCTGCTGAATGTCTTTTTCCCTTCTTCCTGAAGCTGGGAAAAAGAAATCTTAGTGAGGAAGTGAGGAAGGAGAGTTCTTCCCAAAAATGGACTCATTACTGGGCTCCAGGTGCCAACTCTTGAAGCAAATTCTTTCAGTCTCACACAGCGTCTTTAAGAAATGATAGATTGCACTGGCTCAGAAGAAACCCTCTGCTCCCTGATAATAAATGAGTTGTTAGCACAAGTAGCAGGCTCCCAGATCCATTTGTGATCCAAAGGGCTCACAGATGCTTCCCATTTCTGCAATGCCAAAACCACAGAACACCAGAGAGCGAGGGATGGGAAGGAGCCTCCTGCTCCTGTCTGCCTGCTGCTCTCCAGTGGCTAAAGGGAGACTGTCAAGTGCAAGTTCCTTTTGATGGAGCCTTTTTTTAGTGTCAATTTGCTGTTGTTGAAAGTGCAGAATTTGCTGTATTGCCTGCAGGCAGGGATGGCTGGGGGGAAAATCCTCACCCCTGTGTGCTGCACCTTGTGTGCTCTGGACATGAATCGTCCTGTGGCACAGGCACCCCTTGTCCTACAGCCACACACCTCATCCCTCTGCACAGCTGGGACAACACACCTTGGATGAGAAACACACCCTGGATGAGACAAACACACCTTGGATGAGATATACACACCTTGGATGAGACAAACACTTCCATAGGCTCCTGTGGTCCCACCTAGGGATGCTGCTGTACCTGAATGTCTTGGCCCCAATTCCCTCCATCCCCAGCCTCCACAACACTGCTCTAGATTTCACTCCACACTCCTGGGGATGATTTTTTTTCACCCCCTGTTTGTTTTTAAGGTTGCTAGTTTGGTTTCACACTTTTGCTTTCTGTCCTGAGACAGGCTTGAAGCAGGAAACCTGAATGCACATTGCTCTGCAACTCCTCTGAGATTGCTGCCAAATGGCAATTAGAACTCATGACAGATTGGGATGGGATTCAGAATTCCCAAGATTTTCAGGTGTGTTTTGATCTAAAGCTCTGGGTCTGATTTGTCTCAGCTGCTATAGGATGACACTGTAGAAATTACTTTTTTTTTCTTTTCTTTTTTTTCAAGCAATGTTTTTTTTTTTTTTTCCTTTCCCACAAGACTGTTAGTTCCAGTGCTACACAAGGCTTAACTGTGGCCGTCCCATTTGAGTTGGGTTGCTCAGTCAAATCCCTGGGTGCTGTTTTGGAAATGCCACAGCATCTGCAGGCAATCCTCCCTGATGACACCAACCCCGTGGCTCCCCCAGAGCCCAGTCCTAGGGACAGCCACTGTCAGCCAGGAGTGTATCAATGGCAAGAGGGAGAAAGAGATCTGCATAAAGCCTGCAAAAGCAAAGGCATGGCTGTTAGAGCACGGCAAACACTCCTGCCAGCAGCAAGCCCATGAAAAGTGAGAAACAGGAGAGGCCAAGAGGATAAAAGCACCTCACAGGACAATGCCAGGCCCCTGCCCTTGGGGGGCCACTGCAGTGCGGTACCAAAACCCAGAGGGAGAACCTGAACAGAGCAGTTTCTGTGCCATGAACATCTGTTTTCTTCGCTTCTCAGCAATACATCAGAATAGCACAACTGCAAAGAGCCTGTTTGCAAAGTGCTGCCTGCTTTTACCAAAGCCTTTACAGGCTGCTCACAGGGAGAGCAGCAAAGTGTTTGATACTGCTGAGATGTCACCTTCAGCAGAGTATTGAGGAATTAGCAGAGGAGCATAATGCAGCTGCAGAGGCTTTGGGATAGGGTTCAGCTCACCTGCCTCCCAAAGTCTCATGCTAAACTCAGCCAAGACCAACACAGTTCTGTTGCTTTACCTGGTACCTCACAGAGGAAGGAAAAGTTCAACCAGGGGACATGTAGGCACTCGAGAACAAACTTTGATGGGCTAAATATTCTCAGACAAAGAAGAGAAGTTTGGGAATGGCCACTGAGAGCTGCTGCCTGAGATGCTGAGTGTTGGTACTTCCAATGCAGTGTGACTAAGCCCCACTAAAACTGTGATGATGCTTGAGTGAGAGTTTCCTCTTCCACAGAAGAAGCCTGTACCCCAAAGTAGTGCTTGTTTCTCCAGAAAAAGAAATGATACGGGCTGTTTGGGGAAGGGCTCATCCCTGAAGGTGTGTGGTTGCTCTGGAATTAGGGATGGAAATGCAGGAGCTGTCTCATGCCCCACCTGAGGGCTGAACAGTGAATTCTCTGCCCTCCAAGCATCAGCACATAGACATGGGCATGCCTGGGAACACAAAGAGCTGATTTTCCAGTCTGTGTGTGGCTGTGGATGGGTGACCTCCTGCAGGCCCTGGGACTGCTCTGGGCTCTGTGGGTTCAGGAGAGGTGATGGGATCTGCTCCCCCTGAGGTCTCTGTGAGTCTGGCACTTGAGGCTGCTAAGGTGGAGGATGTTATGATATCGATGACTCAATGTTAGAAATCTGCCTGACTTCATCCACACATTTCTTGCAGGTTCCCAAACAATGATGACTCTTAACGCCTGCCAGCCAAGGCTAATCCAGGTCCCAGGCTCCAGGGACCTGAGGAGATCTGTTCCCTGGCAGTGCAGGAGAGGCTCCACTCCCTCACAGAGGCTCCACTCTCCCCACAGCCTCTGCTTTCGCTGTCCCCAGAGGACAGGAGCACAGGGACACCCAGATTGCCATCCCCACACCTTGAAGCTGCAGACAGCGGCTTTTGGCACGGCCATAATGAGCTGAGCAGGAGACCCCAGAATGGAGACCGGCTGGAAGACTGAATTAATTCTGATTAAATCCGTGAAATGCACTCAGATCTGCCTTTGCTGGGGACAGGCTGGGGACAGCTGCTGTGCCTGCCTGTTTTTCTGGGACAGTGGGCTGGGCACAGCCCTGCTGCTGGGGCTGCACTGCTCCCTGCCTCCTCCTTGTCTGCAACAGCCCCCTCTCCTCACCCCTTCCCCCACCGCAGCCGTGTGTGGTTTGGCTTGCTATTACTTCCTCTGGTAGTTCATTAAAGACATTAATCACCTTCTGCACCAAAACATTTCTCCTGAACTCCCTGCAGGCCAGGCCTCTTTCTCTGCTGGCTGCTCAGCCCTTGCAGGCACAGTGCTGGTGGCTCAGACTTGCCCCCGTTTCCCTGCTGACCTGAGGCCACCCCAAGCCTCCCCTGCCATGCATGCAGTGACAAGAACCTCCTTTCCAGCTCATCTTCACCCCACTGTGGTCTACATCCCAGCATTTGCCTCCCTTTTCCCTGGCCAAACACTCCCAACACATGACTACCATACATCACCTGCAGGAAGGTGGAGGACAGGAGGAACCTGAGCTGTGGTGCTGACCAAACAGGAGACATCGTTAGCTCCAGTTCAGATGTGAGCAGAAGGAGGCACAGCCCTCAGAAAGAAAAAGCTCCCCTTGCTTAGCTAAGGGCTGAAAAGAGAGACAAGGGAGAACTCCACCTATTGCACACCCACAGCCCCTCCAGAGCTGCTGCCTTGCCCCTTTCCCACGTCAGGTCTCCTTCTCCAGGGTTTCTTCACACTCCGTCCCTGGGTGCTCTCTGTTGGACTTTGCTTGCCTGTGCTTTCCTCACAAGCTCCCAGACCTGCTGGTGATTTTTTCTGCTATTTACCTGCCAGAATAGCAGTGCTGTCCTCCCTCTATGGGATGGCACTGAACGGGATGTGGGTGCTGTGTGGAGCAAAAGCCAAAAAGGCTCAGGGGCGTTCAGGGGATGTTGGTGGCCCAGCAGGAGAAAAACCATGCCTGAATCTGTGTAATCACTGATGTCTTTTACTTGTTGAAGCTCGCTGCTAGCAAAGATCAAAGCAAAGTGTTTGGGAGGGCGGGGAGGTGAGGAATAGCCCTTGATTTCATGTGAGATTCTTCCACATCCTGCACCCAGATTACTTACAGAGGTTTCTGTATCTCTCCTCTGACCCTCCAGCCCTCAACCTTTCATCTCCCTCCCACTTCATCTCCATTAGCATAGTGGCAGGATCTCACTTACAAAATCAAAGCCAAGACTCCTATAGCATATAGAGAAATGCAGACACATATGCCACATCCACACGAGAATCCTGCCATCAGTACAGCTCAATCTTAGACATCAGTTGTTTTCTTTTGCACTCCTCCACTCTGTCAAAAACAAATAAAATCAAGGAATGAAAAGACCCTCTTAAAGAAGCCAAGATATGGCAATTTTTAGCTGTCACTCACTTCTTCACTGCCTCTCACTGCTGCTTCCTCAAGGGGTCACTCAGTCTGGCGAAGCATAAGCACAATCTGAATTGCAACCCTGGGTGAGGATTGGCAGCGTTTGGTTTGCAGGCAACAGGGAAAATAACTGATCTACATGGAAAGAAAGAATCAACATTTCAGGAGGCCTTTGTCTTTTTGTGTTGTTTTTTTCTGGGGGTGTTTTTTATAAGAGTGCCCCAGAGGGGACAAGTGGGTGGCTGCTAAAAGGACAGTGTGAGAAAATCAGCTGGAGGCTCGTTACTGTTTAAGCTAATGAGCCAACACTTCAGCAGGTGAGCAGGGAGCAGTTCCTGCTGGATACCACACTGTTATTACCCCAGTAATCCACTACCATTTTGAAATATTTTTTGCTGGAGTGATGGTGGGTTGCAAATGGCTTGGTTTGGATCCCCTTCTGCACCTTGCCTAACTCCCGACTTTCTCAGTTGTTACCAAAGGATTTCACATGGAACTCTTTACTGGGAAAAACAGTGCTCTGTTTCATTTCTACACAACTAAAATAAGAGAAATAAAACCTCTCTTTAAAGGAATGCAGTTGAAATAAATGCATCTTTGTCTTCAGACTTGTGTTAATACTGCACCCCTGAGAATTTGGATCTTCAGAATATTAAAGTCTCCCTGACTTATTGCTTCTTTAAGGGGCATGTTGGTTTTGTGTTTGCTCTGAGCTCCATGTGTTACTGAAGCTAACTGGGACCTTTTCATTTCTGGTGGCAGAGAGCTGCTGCCTTTGGGGCCCTAACCCTATTAAAGGAAATGTAAATGTATATATCTAAAATTCCCACCAGTTTTGGAAATGAACAGCGCACTTCCCCACACTGCAATCCTTGCAGTCACATGAAGATTTCCACTCTCACCTTGCTAATAATGCCAAAAAATAAAGCCTGTCTGCTTCTGGCCTAGTAGAATCCCTATCACATGAAAAGGCTTTATTTTTAGGGAAGAAAAGATAAGCTGTGAGTGGAAGCTGTGACTGTCACACAATGGACAGGTCTGGCCTGTGCTGCTCACTGTTTCTCAAATCCCTCTTCTGCCTACTGCAGAGCACAAATTTTACTTCTTCACTCTCTTTTCTGCTTGTCACCAGTGCTGGGATCCTTTCCAGATGAGCAGATAGATTTGCAGGTGTGAAATTCCCCTTATTCCTCCCTCTGATTTTTCCTTATGGCATCATATCTGCTTTTCTCCCCAGGCAACTCTCCCACCACCCGGGATTAAAAAAATTAAATACTCAAAAAATAGTCAGTCACAAAGAAGAAGTGCCCCCATGGCCTTTGAAGAGATGGACACACCAGACTGGGGGACCCTTTTCCTGACATGTGGTGCCAGCCTCTCACAGGGCTGCCAAGAGACAAGGGGAGCCCCACCAGTTCCCTGCTGATGGGATTGGTCCACATTTACCCAAACCCCTCTGTGCCCAGATCCCTGGAGGGAGACAGACAACCTGCCCTGTCCTAGCAGCCATAGCTGAGGGAATGGCTCAGCAATCATGTTCTAAATGCTTTTCCTTCTTGGGGAAATCATATGGGACAAGCTCCTGCCTTCCTCGGTGGTGACTGTGACTGCTGAGCACCCAGCGCCCACCCTGGGGTCCTGCTGGGACACAGGGGGCTGGTGTCACCCCCAGGACCTGCTCCCTCCTGTTTGGCAGGATTTCACCCATCAGCACACTCCAAGCCGCTGGCATCTCACTGAACAAACACACACTTGCTAGAAAGCTGCAGCCCATCCCTGCCCAAAACTGAGCAGCCTTAACCTGAGGTTGATCTGACTTGAATTGATGCTCTGTGATTCATCTGTCTGCATCACATCTTTTCCTGTTACATAATCCAAGGAGATGTATCTCCTTGTAGTACCTGTGTCGTATTAATCAGACTGCAGCTGATCATTAAATCCGTGTTTCTGTTGGCTTAACTCACATTAAATAGTCATAGCAAACATCCTGAGCTCTGCAGGGAAGAAAAAAATCCCAGAGCACTTACATGAGATTTCTGACACTGTGAAAATAGAAACAAGTTTAGCAACAAACACCACAACTATTACAGGGCTGGGCTTATTTAGACTGTGGAAACTTAATTAGAAAAATTGCATTCTAACTGATTACTGCTGGAATAATTACAGCAATACCTTTACAAGAAATGGTGACCATCATATGTTTGTCAACAAAGAAGCTTCCTTTAAATTCAACACCCATTAATTGTTTAATTAAACCAAATTTAGTCCCTCATTTGCGAACATTCAAATGCTTGCCTATTCCTTCCTATCTCTGAGAGGTAATTTAGGAGATAAAAAGCAATTTCTATAAATACTCTATCTATATATGTAAGTATCCAAGGAAAAGAAGAAAAAGAAAGACTTCATTTCATAGCTGATCTGGATGTAAGCTTGCTGCTATTGATAAGAACATCAGCACAGAGTGAGTGATCACTACAAATCCCTCTCTAATTGGTGCTTGGAGGCCTTAATAAAATATGAACAGAATCCAAACTACATGTTCATTTTCTAATTTGCAGAACAGATTCAACTGTTGATATTCTAGCAGCACCCACAGCATATACTCAGAATGAGGACCCCACAGTAACTGTATCTGTACATACAGGGAAGGAGAGGGATTAATAATAGTTTTTTAGCCTCTTTACAAGTTTTCTTGCAGCTGCAAAATCCTGCTGCCATACTGTGCAGACCCCTGTGTTTCAGCTCCTCAGTGTCCCTTGCCAGCAGCCCACCACCCAAGCACACAGAATCTGGTGGCTGCCTCAGCAAAGCTACAGGGCTCAGTGATGAACAGGGGTTATTTTAGTCACTGGTCATCCCTGCAAAGCAGCCTGAGTTTGGCAGGGGCAGATTTACCAAGCTGGTGACTCACCTTGTGTGGCAGCTGCTGACCCAGGGCAGGCTGCTGCTGCTGAGCCATCCTCTTCTCAGGACAGCCAGAGCAGCCTCCACGCCTGCCTGGTGCTGCCAGCATCACCTGGGGACCTCAGCCAAAGGCTGAAAGCAGGAATCTCTGCACCACAAATTAAATAAAGCTATGGAGCTGTGGCTGAAACAACTCATACTCCCTGGGGAGCCGGGCTGTGCACAGGACGGGATGCGCATTGCACTGTGCACAGCTGGAGGCTGAGATGAAGAATGGGAGAAAACTCTTGCCAGCACAGGTTGACTCAAGAAAGAAACCTCTCATTCCTCTGCTGTCAACAGCAGACAGTGCTCCCATCCACTGTGGGCCTTCCAGGGACAAGAATTTGCAGATCTCTCTTCAGCTGCAAAGCTCCTATGCCCTTGCATCTGGCACAGAGCACCCCCCTTCCCACCCCTCTCCATTCTCACCTGCAGCACCAACTCTCCTGTGCTGAGTCTGCCCTGAGAGCAGTCAGACATGGCAAAAAACAGCATGGTAAGGGCTGCTAGACCCTGTGTGAAGGGAATAAAGCTCTTTTCCTAACATGGATGGAGACAGAACATCTGAACATGTCTTTAAAGCTGAAGAAGGGGTTTTTTTTTCTGCTACGTCACCAGGTAAACATTTCAGCTACACCACACCATTATTTTACCCTTTACAATCACCTGGCACTGCTGTGTAATTCTGCTGAAGGAAGGACTCTCAATTCACCCTCCTCCCCTAAACAATTTCCTTGGCCTTTGAAGAAACAGCACAAAATTATAAAGCCTCCTAACCTTTAGTTAAGAACCCTCAGAGTGGCAGGTGTGTACTTTCATACGGGTAAGCCCCATCAGGCACCCAGCTGCAACCACGGAGCGTGCTCATTACCAGCTATTCTGTGGGATGGAATGAATTCAGGAAGATATTTCAGTTATTGAAATGTGCCCGTGCCTCAGTGATGCAACAACATTAGCATCAACCCCACACATGAAACAGGAAGTCACCACACATCTCCACAACCTCTTCTCGCTTTCTTAATGATTCTGGTTTGCCTAAAATCATCATCTCCTGACGTGTTGCACACAGGGACCACAGGACGCGCACCGAGCTTTTCACAATCACTGTGTAATGATAAAAAGTCCACATCTAAACCATCAGAAATGTGAAAGTTATTGCTGGGCTGTCACAGTGACAGCCCAGCGACCACAGCAGCCTCAGGGCATTCTCCACATTCCCCCCTCGGATGGGTGTCATTGCCATTGTCACCAATTCGGGCGTCATTAGCAGCGCTGTCATCTGGGCAGGAGCTCCCGGTGTCATTGCACCCATGTCACTGTCACACCATGGTGTGCTCATCATCCCCAGCAGCTCCGTGCCAGGCAGAGGTGAGCAGTGCCACAGCCCGTGCCCAGGTACATTTTGCACACGATTTCCTCAGCCAGGCTGCTGTCACTGTGCTGCACCTCATCCCCACCCCACAGCCCGCCCAACCAGGGGTTTGCTTCTGCTGTCAGCACTGATTCTTAATACCTGCTCTGTGCTTTGAAGGATGCTGCTTCAGACACTTGCCATAAGGAGTACATTTAGCTGGGTCCCAGCACGGAGCAGGATTTGCAGAGGAGCTGGGACCTTGCTCAGATGTCCTGCTGGAGACCCCCACAGGTGAGGCATCAGGTTCATGGGGTCCAAACAGCCTTGACTAAACTGTCACAGAAGCAGGCAATGCCAATGGCAAGGAAATGCTGTGTTCTCCATCTCCATGGGAACAAAACCTGGTACTTTTAACTGGTAGCACGGCCAGTCTTTCCTCAGAAGATAAAGACCACTGTGTGGGCAGGGTTTTTATTCTCTCTAAATAAACAGATCTTTCTGCTGATATCTAGTCTTGGCAGCCAGGCAAGGAATTAGCTGGAAGATGAAGAACGAGCTAATTCCTGACAAAAGTTTCACTTCAGCTCTAGAGTACTAAAATCAGGTCTCCTAATGGCCTGTTTTCTTTAGGTTGGGGGTTTTCTTTCACCCCTAGGGTACATGGAATGACATCTTCTTTTGTGCTTACAAAACAAATGCTGCCTTCCATAGTCTGGAGGAACTTAGGAAGTTTTTAATTATAAGAAAAGCAAAACGAGGACAAGTGAAGTTGGACTGTGCAGAGTGCTCTGCTGGTCTGATCTAGGACAATGTGCCCTACATAGAGCTCAAATATAACATCCTTTGGGAGGCTGCCTTGCTTCCATTCAGCTTTTGTGAGACCACCTCTGCCCCCGCAGCACTAATGACAGATTCCTGAAGCATAACTGGTGTCATGGTCTTGCCATCAAAGCTGTAAACAAAACCATTAGTGGCAGGCATGGAGAGGGAGGGAAAGCCATGTGCAGATGGAGCATTTATCTGAGTGGTATTCTTGCAGTTTCGGCTTTCTTTCTGCTATCAGCTCTGAAATAGCTCATCCTTAGCCACAGTCAGCAACTCTACCCCAGGTGGGTGACGTTTTCCTTTGATAGATACAAGGTCTGGCTTTTTTCTTCTATTTGTCTGGTTTTCCTGCCAAGAAAGTGCCATTGGATAGAGCTGAAATAGTTGCTCTTCCTTGATGGAAACCTTGTAGTTGGCAAATAGAGGGATATTAAAGAAAATAGAAAATCTTTAGATATACCATTAGATACTGCAAAGAAAGTGTGGCCAAATTGTTACTTCTATCTCCTATACCATACTGAGCAGGAAATTCCTGAAATCTTCTATTTGCAAACCCTCCAACAGAAAATATCACAACTTTTTTTTTTTATTTCTTCAAAAAGCCTCATTAATTCTCCTGCTGGCTCTTTCTTCCAGGAGATCCCTTCTGTGCATGTCTGAGCAGAGAGAACAGTTTGTGTTCACCTCTATCCCACACAACTAAACTGCAGGGGGGATGTTTCGGTAACTCAAGGGGACACTACAGATGCCAGCCAACAACGATCCAACAGGCTCAATGAAGGGAAGGCTTCCTCCAGCCTCTCCTGACAGCCCCCCAAACACACACACGGGTTCAGAGAGTGTCAGCAGCAGTGTCTGACACCAGGTCAAACCACAGAATTCTCTGTGCATCGCACCCTGCTGGCACGAGCCCCTCGCCCACAGCACTGCACCCTGTGCTCCAAGGAAAGCAAAAGCTGCCACAGCAACCACAGGGCTGTGTTATGGATATAGTTTTCATTTGGTTTCCTCCTCCTGGTCTTGTCTGTTGCTGGTAACCTTGGCTTTATCTAGCAAGCCAGGGTGTTTTTCCCAATAATATCATCTAATGAGAACAGTACAGGCAATGTGCTGTGCTTTAGCAGGGTGCAGATACACCCTGAGATCAATTCCGTGGTGCAAACTCATTGTTTAGTACCTGTTTTTAGAGCCAATGAATGAATTTCTTGAAACTAGAACTCTCTTACCTCTCTGTCATTATTAGGCATGCCCTTATTATGGATTTAGACTCCACTTGCACCAAGCTGCTGGCTTCTGCTAGGTCTTTCTTAAATTACAAGGACAGATGGTTAAACTGGGGCTGAGGAAGAAGCTGTTCACACTAAACAGAGACTTCTGTGCACTCTGTGGGTGGAAAGGGGTGTCTTTGTTGTGCATCACAGCTATGGGAAATATGGGGATGAAACTTCAATGTAATGATTTGGGCAGAGGTTAGAGAAACAAGAGGAAATGAAAGGTTGGGGGGTTTATATCACTTTGGGTGCAATGGAAGGGGAAACACAAGACATGCTGGATAACCGCAGCTCTACTTTACCCCTATTCCTTAGCACAAACCAAAACGACCCAGAAACCCTTTGTATGTTTGGGGTTTTCTTGCCTGGACCCTAAAGGTGAGCTGCACATTTGGTGCAAGATGTTCGATATTTCAGACAGCCAACAAACCCAAGTCAGGAATAAAGAAGCCAAAGAAAGGCAGAGCAGAGTGAATGCTGGTACTTACAGGTGTATGTCATTTCAAAGCTGTCACTGATGTTCACAATGTCGATCTGGGGAAGGAGCTTAGGGGGTTCTGTGAGCTGGGACAACGCAAACCTGAAAGCCGCATGTTCCTGGGACTGTTGATTAGGAAACAACCCCCCTGGGGAGAAAAACAGAACCATAAGAAGAAAGCTCTTAAGAACATCCATATTAGAAACATCATCAGCCCAAAACATTCCTGAGAGCAGAGCCTACAGCCCCGCAGCCCGGGGAGTGCCTCCAAACTCAGAAATCCTCCAGAAGGCAAGAGCCAAGGGGTCCGTGCCTACTGCGGACAGGTTGGGAGCACAAAACCTTCCCAACACTTCTGTTATGTAACCGTGGATCACATACAGGAGCCCTGCTGCATCCCCAGGCCAGGCAGCTCAGGATAGGGATAATCCATGGGGTGCAGCTCAACCTCCTCACCCCCACAACTTCAAGCAGGAGGAATGGGAATTCTGCCATTATCACCTCAGTACAGGAAGAAGGGGATCCATCCTTCCTTCCTCCCCTCGCTTGGAATGAGGCTCAGATCAAGCCCTGCTGAGGAGAGCTTTGCTACAGGAGGTTTCAGGGGTCCCCCCACACTGTGGGACTCGGGGGTACGGGGCAGCCTGGCCCAGCCTGGCCCAGCAGGGGACAGTGCTGTGACAGCCAGAGGGACACGGGACTGTGACCAAACAGCTGCTGCTGCTGGAGGTTTGTTGCAAAGAAAAACCCTGAATTTAACAGGTGACAGCGGCCAAACTCAAACTGGGCAGAAAACAAAGCTTGACCCTCAAAGGAATCAATCTGTATAGAAGTACAGATAAACCCAGAACCACAGAATGATACAAACAGGGCAGGAACTGGGACCGGGCTGGACCTAAGCTCAGAGCCTCTCCTTCCCCATGGATCTGGAACAAAGTGCAGCGATAACCCAGCCCTAGGAAAAGTTTCCTGCTGCTCCCCCAGCAGGAACCTTGGCTTGCAGCAGATCCCTCCACAGCCTCCAGAGAGATGCTATTAAATTCAGCCTGTCTTGTAATCTATATGCATTTAAAGAAAGCGCTGCTATTGGCATTTCAGGAGGAGGGAAACAAAGCACTTAGCAACAAGGGAGAATTAAAATAAAGCTGCAGAAAGTATCAATGCCCAAGACGACTTGAGGAAGAAACAAAATAGGCAAGGACCTGCCATCAACGTCACTTTGCACATCTTTAGTAGAGGGGGCATCTCCTTGTGTGAAAAGGGCTATTTGTGCACCAATATCCCCCCACCTCCCCCGTTCCTCCCACCCCGCAGCCTAATCACGGATATCGGAGGGATCAGATGCTCGTAGCCAAGTTGCGTTTGTTGAAAGGCAAAAAAATCTGGGATCTTGCACAAATTTGGGGTAAAGGGGAGACAGGAAGGGAGGGAGACAAGGATGCAGCATCAACAGCAATAAAAGCACTGATTGTGCAGCTGGACTCAGGCAGGAGTTGCCTGAACTTGGTGGATTAGCAATTGATTGGCATTGTAAAGAGAAGGGAGGCGGGAAAGAAAACCGGCATGCAAGGGAAGGGAATCTGGGGCTAGGCTACAAACCATCACCAATAAAGATCAATGGGAGAGTAATTATAAACGCGGGGAAGGAGGGAGAGGAGCACGGAGAAGTTACAGGAAGGGAGGAAGGAATCAAACAGGCACTGCTGGTGTGCAGGGGAAGCAAGTGGCATGAAATGGAAAGAGACTTCAATGCAAAATCTTCTTCCAATAGCTTTGCCCTTATTCTTTAGCAATAACAACAAGAGAGCGTCTGTTTGTTACCTCCCGTCCCAGTTACCTACAGATGAGAGCATCCTCACCAAAATGTATCATGCAACCGCCGATTTTGCAAATGCAGCAACACACAATGGCAGCCCAGGCATTTCCCAGGGCAAGAAACAGATATTTTTTTCATACTTCCTCCATTTCGGAGGCACTTTTCTCCCTCCGTGTTGGTGTGTGTGTACGCGTGTGTGTGTGCAGGCATTTATTCCCAATCTACCCCTCCCCCAAATCCAAATTGATCCATCTCTGCTCCGGCAAAGCTGGTACCAACGCACACATCCAACCCTCGCAGTTCAGCCCCTGGCTCTCTGTCACACACATACACACACACTGTGCCTCTGCAAGCACACGACCGGGTCAGTTTTTACCCCACCACCCCCTCTCCACCCCTACCCACTCGTCAGGGAGCATCACCCCCAGCCCCGCACTCACCTATCTGGATATTGTTGGGGAAATTGGCCCCTAACACCGCCCCTAGGAAACTGGTGCAGAAGAAGGCAAAAATGTGCTGCATATTCCCTTTTGCATTGGCGAAAAAGAAGCCCAGTTCCAAGCATAGATTTGATTTTTCCCCCGCTCTGCTCTCTTTAGCTGCCTCTCTCGCCTCCCCTCCGCTGCGCCTCCGGGATGCGCGTCTCCCCCGCTCCGGCTCCAGCGCTGAGACTGCCGCTGAGCAGCGCCTGGCAGCAGGATTAACTGAGCCCCGAGAGGAAGAAAGAGAGCCCGCTCCTCATCCACATCCCTCCCCCGCCACACACAGCGCACACGCACACGCACACGCCGGGCGCTTCCACCCAGCCCCTGCCCCTGCTGCCAGCTGCGGCTCCACAGCTGGATCCGCATCCCCCCGAGCCTGCTCTGCCCCACGGGGGTCCTGCCTCGGCTCTCTAAGGGCAATCCCCACCTGCCCCTAAATCCCAGCTCTGCCCCTCAACTTGTCGTGGCAGGAGCTCCGAGGAACCTGTGAATCAGTAGGTGGCAAACTCCTCTAGAGAAAGAGCCGAGCCGAGCCTGCCTGGGATCCATCGCTGCCCAACCTGGGCTCCAGGAGTTGGACCGGTCACTCTCCGGAGCCTGGCGCATTGGGATAACAAAGAGGGTCCTGCAAATGTGCCTTGGAAGGAAGGATTTCGGAGCAACAAATGAGAGATCCTGAGGGATTAAAAAAGGAAACCCCCCCCCCCCCCATCACCTTTCTCATTGATTTTTGCTGCCCGCTGTTAATGGATGAGGCTTTTCACCACCGAACTTGATGTGGAAGAATCTAAACTCACGATCAGACAGGGCAGGCTTCTGAAATTAGGGGGCTACCATAGCCTGGACCATTTCAGAGCTGCCAGCTGTTTCATGGCAGTTCTAGCAAGGCTGGAGCTTATTTGACCATGGGCAGCTTTGCTCAAAAACAAAAGGAAGAGAAAAATAAAGGTAGAACCAATAAAAACCAGCTCCTAGGTACAACTTGTGATTTGGAAATATTTGAAGAACTGTGGTGAACACAGAGACATAATCACCTCAGAAAGGAGAGAAAATTCATCCATTCCCCCCTGAAGTCCCAAACCAAACCAAACCAAACCAAACCAAACCAAACCAAACCAAACCAAACCAAACGCCATTCATGCCAGAAGCCAGAAGCTGAAATCCCATGTCCAGGCCCAGATATTCTGCCTTTGATGTTTCCAGCCTTGATACACACCAGGGGACCATAGTAGAGAGGAAATAGAGCCAAAAAAGGGGATGTTTGGGGCAGAATTAGAAAATACTCAGATGCCCTGTGTCCTGGTTGGGTGTAGGGTCCCTTGTCCTTGTGTCCTCTCCCCACCTCCAAATGTGTGTGGCTAAACTGGAAGAACACCAAAGAGTGGTGAGCAGTGTTTGAAGAATTGCTCCTGCATAAGGATCTGCTGGATAGAGGAGCACACTGCAAAGTGGGAAAACTGAAATGGGACATGACCAAGCCTGCAAAATCTGCAGCAGCATAGAAATGTTCCCTGTTGGCCACAGCACTCAGGTGTGACATAACTTCATGGTGCAGGGATAACACTGCTCTTTATATCCTCAGGCCTTTGTTTAATCTCTGCAAATAAAGAGTTTGAGATATTTAATATCTTCCTAGACAGTTTTATGGATTTCACTGTGACTTCTAGAGTGACAAAATGCTGAAACACCTACATAAATGCCAGAGCTGGTGTGGGGTCTCAGAACTGCATTCTTACAGCTTTACACCAGAGAGGAGTTGCACTGATGCCTGGAACTTGGTGGCCTCTCACAGGACAGAACACAGAGTTACACTGCAAAAAACAGAGCCCAGGAGGTTTGCACTTTCCTCATGGTCAGTGATGAAATTCCTTTTCTGGATGGATTCCTTTTTGCCCCAAAACACCCTTTCCCAGGTGACCAGGCAATGACTCTTGGTGCCAGGTTCACTAGAGAAGAAATTCAGGCACTCAGGAATCAGATAAAGGTGGCCAAAGGATGCCCCGACCCTGTCTCACTGCCTGGGTGACCTTCAGCCCAAAGTCACATTCAAGGACAAAAAAATCCCCATCTGCTCTTGAGAGGAACACCTTCACTAGACTTCCATTTCCCTCCCTGTATAATTTAAGCAATACTGATTTGAGGCTAAAATAACCTGCTGATAGGTTTTATGGAATCTTGCTTTCCATCCAGAATTTAATAGAAACAGCTGCATTTATAATCTGAAGAGAGTCACTGAAGGATAACCAATGCAACAGAAAGATGCCAGCACGTTTTGCAAACTCCCAAACAGCCTATCTGATAACAATAATAGTAGCCATAACAATAAAATATTATAATAGCTTGCAGAAAGCTTGCACAGTCACATTAATTAATAATGCTGCTTTTGTCTATAAACCTCTCAAAATGCAGGTGGCTTAACAAGGGGAACCTCACCACAGTGTAACAAGATAAGTAGTAATAAGATCATTATTTTAAGAAGGTATTCATTTCCGTTTTCCCTACAGATAACAACATTTTATTCAGGGTTTGTTAGCATAAGGATGTTCAGAATTAACTCTAGGTGCTCTGAAGGTTTTTTAAGTCAACATAAAAGCAGTATAATGTCTGAACTTCTGGCTAAAAACCAAACTGAGTCTTGGGAAATAGATGAAACTCTTCAACTTCATAAGAGTAGTCACAACAGAAACACAGATCAGTCCACCAATCTTTTGAAAAAACACAAAAGAATGATCTTGATTCCTGTAAACAACTGAAGGAGTTTTTTTCCTCCTTTCAGATTTCAGAAAACAATGAAAATCATGCAATGCTGAATACAAGCATATTGCATAGAGCCATCTTAATCAGGAGCAACTGAAAATATCAGGGACGGAGTTTTGTTAGACCTGTATTTGGTTTCAGAGGGGTCTTAAGACATAGATGGGACAGGCAGGCAACTGGTGGTCAACAGGGAACATCCAGCATGGTTTTGTGGGGTTAATTCATACAAACTGTAAAAAAAATTAGGTAAATGCCAGTAAAAAAAAAAAAAAATAAAAAAAAAAGGTTGTCAAAATGTAAGAAATGTTAAAAAGGCATTGTGAAAGAGTGTAGCTGATTCACTTCAGGTCTTCTCCAGACATGAGAATAAGAAAATGGCTGTGGCCAGAGCTGCTGCTCCCCTTGTGTTCTGCCTGCAGCTGACCCTGCTGTAGTGGGCAAGAACCTTTGTTCTCACCCATTTCTGCTTCAAGGTTTGGCTTGGAGCAAGAGGATTTTGGCTCTGAGAAGGATGTCTGCTGCCCTCCTCTTTGCTGTGCTTGGTGTCCACCCCAGCAGCGCACTCTGCCCTCGCTATCAGAGCTTTTGTTTCCAGGATGGGAAATCAGTGCTTGTTGCAGCAGATATATTTCTGTATCAGAAGCCTTGAAAACACAAAGGACTCATTCACATGCAGAAGCCTCCAGCCTTGAAAAATGAGGAAATCAACAGAACTCGGCATCCGTCCGACCTCCCAGCAGAATTATTTCCCCCTGTGCCCACTGTGTTTTACATGATGCTCCTGAATGTCTTTAAAGAGGCCATTGAAACAACGATTTCCAAAATTCTTTTTATTTCCTAGCTGGACAATCTCTATAGGAGGCTTTTTATAAAGAGCAAAAATGTAATTATAGTGATTAATTTAAATAAACTCCAAACAATGCAGAATCTCATATGGTTTTCACAGAGCTTTGGCATAAATGAATGCTGATGGAGTGACAACATATTTCTCTGCTTCCCTTGGTTACCTCAATTTTGTTATTTTGGATAATGTACCACTCAAGGAATGACTGTAGCACAGGCTCTCAGAGAAGAGATTCCAGAATTTGAACATCAGGCCTTTGCTTCAATCCCTAAATCTGGAAGGTATTATTTACACTGAAAACCAGCATTTACAAACTCTTCACCCGACAATTTTTGGTAGAATCTCCTTGACAAAAACATCCTCATCAATGTTTGGTATCAGGTAGAAAAATCTTCCCTCATCCTCAATGATTTAGGTCTGAAGTGTCCACAGATCCTCTCTCCTTTACACAGCAGCTGGAGCTGTCAAATGAAAAACTTTGCCACCACAGAAGCAACTCAGAGAAGTTAAGGGAAATATGAACTTTTCCAGTGTGTACTAAAATGGGAAGATGTGGGACAGGAGCAACTCTTGAGATGATGACAGCTCCAAGCAGGTCCTGACTGATGCCACACATGGGGGATGATGTTTTGAGGTCACCAGATATTGATTATTAATTTACTGGTTCCTCCTGATGGGGGAAACCCGATGTGAACAGAAACTGGGGAAAGTCAGCTTTTCCCACAAACTGTACAAAAAATGTGCTTCTGTTGTCATGATGATTGGCCTATTACCATATTTATAAGAAATCCTTGCTCGCACTGGGATAATTAAGTAAGTAAATGGACTGGAAGATAAACCTGTCAATCAGAGTGGCACTGCAAACACTGTGCACCCTCCAGCTGGAAATTCCTGAGCGGCAGCTGGCAGAGGGAGCTGTGCCTTGGCTGGGAGCAACCCTGGGCTGGATCAGTCTGGGGAGGGCTGGGGGCTGGATGGGGTCATTGGCACAGCAGGGCAGGTAATGGAATAATCTCTAGATTCAGTCCAAATTGAGTATGCTACAAATTCAGATGTGCAGCTTTGTTTTCTGAGTTGTTTGTCCCACCATCCATCTGACCTGTGGAGGGTGGGTTTGTGACCAACGAATGGAGTTGCAGCGCTCGAGCAGGGGCTGTTCTGATAGACAGTGATGCAGCCAGTCCTGCACAATAAATATTGCACAGTAAATATCTCCACAAGCACTCATGAAAACACCTCAAACCTCTCTGTGACGAATCCCAGCTGACCCCTTTACTGACTCCCCGGAAAGGAAACTTTACCATCTGCAACCCCAAACCCACTCTCTTCCTCATACATGGAAGGCTGCTAGCACACTTTTTTTTTTTCCCCTCCTGGTGAATGGTTGATTTATAACTACTTATAGAATCTCTCAGTGCCCCAGTCTCAGTTTACGCTCTTTGCTGAGTCATAAACATAAATCAGAGATGTGGGTGGATCCCTGTTTGTTATTAAAGCACCTTATGTTTCTCTAATCCTTGCCAGAGGAAGCAGAAATTACTGGTAATACATTAAAGTTACAGTAGCTTGTTGCAGAATATAATATCCCCCCAGATTATTGCCACAGATCGGCTGTCATGTTATTTTCTCATTGAATGGAAGACCAAATAAATTATAAGTATTAAAAAAAATTGTTGAAAATACATGCTAGGAGATTATTGACTATTGGAAAGGCAGACACAGGGGATGCAACTTCAATTGGAAATTCTGATTAGCAATAATTCAGTCAAATGTTCATATACATGATAAAGTTTTCTTTCACTCAAAGTTCCCAAAACATTGTGAATGCTCCAGATGAAGTCAAATAATGATAGAGGTGATTATACAGTTTAATATTGATGTACAAATCAACACTCATTTTTAATCCCTGGCATCAAACCCAAGATGTGCAGAAAACAAACGTGAAATGAGGAAGATAAAAGGATGCTGATTTGGGAAATTTAAAAAAAACAAAAATCAACAAAAAACCAACAAACCAAAAAGCAGCAGCAGCAGCAATTGCCACAATTCAAACAGCCATACAAAGATTCCATCATTGCCATCTGGCTCCAGGGCTCTCAGGCTGCTTTGCTAACAACAAGATAAACAAACATGTGGGCTGAGCTTTAGGGTGGCTGATCCTGGCCTTTCCAATAGTCAAAGGACTCAAAGTTTTGAACTGGAGTGTCTGAGTCAAGAAAAGAGGCATCAATTTCCAGTCCTTGCATCACATCCTACCGGAGCAGGCTGCCAGCTACCAGCTGGGAAGGGGGAAGTCTGTGCACAAAGGAGAAAACTGAAAAAAATCACCAGAATTACCAGTGTCATTCTGTCATGAATTTCTGCAATCAATACAGATATTCATGGCACTTCTCTTCATTCTTTAATTTCTACCCATTCTCTATCTCACAGGGAAATGAGAATTTCAGTTTTGGATCAAATCACTCAAAATCCCACCCTGAGTGCCTCAGCCTTGCACACAGCTTGGTCTGCAGCATATTTGCAGTCTGTGTGTATTAAATGGGTTGGATTTCACGAGGACAAGTAACTGACCGGAAACAGACACCTCTGAGAAGTGTACAGAGAGCTTTGCACATGTGCACCCTGCACAAATAGCCTGAACTCCTTCAAAATACTGTCAGAAGAAAACCTCATTGCAATACAAAATACCATTATGTAATTTTATGCGTAAAGTTGTATAAATTCTTAAAGGATGTGAAAGCAAACTGTTACTGCAGGGGGAAGGGGACGCTGGGCAGCAGCTGCTGGTCCCCACAGTGCAGTGAGCTGGGGCAGGGGCACTGCCTTTTGCACACACCCACCAGCAAGGTCTCCAGCTCAGCCATCACTGTTGAGCTGCTCTGTCTGGACAAAGAGCTGTAAAGCTCAGTGGATGCATGAGGATCTGTAGGTTGTCTATAATTTCTCCTCCTCATCCTTTAGACACCACAGGAATGGTAGAGAGCTAAGGATATAAGCTGAAAAGAATGCAGTTTTTATAAAATCATCCAATTTTCCAGGCTGGAAGTGAGAGATAAAGGATGCAGGCCCTGTTACACCAGGTGTTTCTGGAGGTGTCCCATGTTAGGGACTTTCTGTGCTTATCAAGGTTTTTGCCCGAGACTCTCTGTACATCACCGGTACAGATCAGTGCTGTGGTGCAAACAAAAGGCCAGACTCCTTTTGTACTCCCAACAACTGATCAAGACAGAAAGGACAGCACACAAACACCCTGTCACCTGGCACACCACAAAGTTTGCAAGCCGTTGGAGCAACACCTACAGTAAGAGCAAGTGGGAATCAGAAGAGAGAAATCATTAGTGAGAAAGGAAAAGAACAAAGCTGAGGAGCTTCAGTCACCAAAAACAAAACAACAACAACAACAAAAAATAACAAAGAAGATTTTCTTTTCAGGAATATAAGATACAGTAATTGCTTTAGAAATCTTATACATTTATGTGCTTTTGCTTTGGGTGCAGTCTAGGACTATTGGGCAACTGAGTCATGTTACTGGAGAGACCTGAGCTCCTGTTAAGCTGTGCAGAAGCAGCACAATCAACCTACCTTGCCCACAGAAAGCTTCAATCATCCTAATCAGCTATTAATGGCCAGTGATGGAAGAAAAAGAACATTTATCCCATCAGAGATTGGCAGGGGAATCAATTTGCCGGAGCTCACAGAACCCACCAGAGGGCTGGGACTGAAGCACGCTGTGCATCTCTGCCACAGGAACTGCAGGAAAGTCCCCAAGCATGAAAACCTCATGTTCTTGTCCCCTGCCCACGTCTCCTAGGAAAGCCCCCAAGAGCTCCTGCCATCTGTAGCAGCATGATGACAAGTGGTACACTGCCTAAAACGACACAGGGAACCACAGACATTTGGAAGTGATTCAGGTGAACATGGTGCTGCTTTGTGAAATGAATAATTTGCCAGTGATGGATTTGTGAGCTCACTGCTAGCAAAGCTCTGGCTTCTTCTGGACACTGTGCAAACAGCCCTCGTGATGGAAAGGCAGGTTTCAATCTGCTTGGAGCTCGCTCTAATTCCAGGGCTGAGGGTAAAAAGAGAGACATTGTGGAATGCAAAGACCTGGTGACCTAATTCATTAATTACAGGCTGCTTTCTGCTGTTTGATTCTGCTTTGCTATGTGCATCTCAGGGGCTCTTCCTACATACATCTCTCTTTTCCTCCTTTCTGCCAAGAAAGAGAAGCTATTTAGACTTCCTATCTAGTGTGATGATATCATATTTATTTATAAATGTTCATCCTTGAAATAAAAGGATGGGGATGATGGTGAATGCTATGCATTTGAATTCCCGGCCCAGGGTTTGTGCTGCAGCCTCAGGAGTTTAGCTGGCCCTTGCTTCCAAGTCCTTCAGATGGTGAGCCACAGGTGCTGGGAGAGCCATCCCTTGCTGGCTGCATCCACAAAGCCATCCTGCCTCCCCCAGCTTTGCAATGGAGCATTTTCCCCCCAGAGTTGTGATTATGAAATGTCACCGTGGAAACAGTTGGAATATAATATGTGCTTGCTTGCTTTCCCCCACCCTCCCTCCCCTCCCACCAACCTCCTCACTTTCTGAAGTTCTGTTTGCTGTGCAAGAAAAACCCTTCTTGTTCCCCTTCTCCCCCACCTCTAAACCTGCAAAGGGGAGCGTGTGCACCTCAGAGTGACCCCCCCAAAAATATCCCTATTCATTAACAGCTCCTTGGTACCTTGCAGCAAGGCAAAACCTACCAAACTCAACCGGCTGCTCCTGCAGCTACCAGGACTTTCTGCCTCCCTCTGTCAAATAATGACTTCTGTAAAATGGCATTATAAAGAGGCTTTGAGCCAGTAGGATCCTGGTCTGCTGTTGCTAAAACTGTCACTGCAAGAAAGCCTCTACAGCAAAGCATAATTCCCCATCGCACACCTCTGCTGTCCCCTCTGCTCTGCTGTCCTGTTCCCATTAGTGCTATAATGAGCATACAACACGCACACACACATCTTGGCTCTCTTTCTTGTGTCCCACCACCTAGAGGCAGGCCTTTAGATGATGAGTTCTTTGTGCTCTGCCTATGTTAATAAAGCACGATTTTCCCCTAATCATGATTTCTTCCACGATTCTCATCAGCATCACAAAAGGTCAGAGCTGTCCACCCGGGAGTGGAAAGGTCAGTTCACTTTGGATCTGACACGTGGTATCTCGTAGCTCCTGGAATATAATCAGCTCACTTCATATTTATTTTGTGTGACTGCAGCACTATAAAAGAGCGGGGGCTGTTCCAGAGAAATCTTCAGTCTCTTGTCAGGAATGTGCAACCAACCCCAAGGGAAAATACGAACTCAAGAGAGTGGTACTGAACAGACCTCCCTCCCTGGCAGAGAATGCTGGATTGGTTCTCAGAAATCACACTGGGGATTTAGATACCCATTGGTATTTGTTAGTTTTTATTTAGATGCCCACTGGTATTTGTTAATTTTAATTAATGGGGATTACACATAAAAATCCCCCAGGCAGTTTTGATAATTTCAGACAACGGGGCTTTGAGGACTGCAGAGATGGACTCACTTGGAGGGAACCTGTCCCATGCACCAGTTATGAAAAATGCTCCAAAGACACACTCCACAGTCAGGTGTATGTTCACAACAAGACCATGGGGGGAAATCCATAATTTTTCTAATTCAGGAGAAGCTTTGAGCTTCCACTGTGATGTTCATGCACACATGGTTTCTGCAGGAGCTTTCCCCATGCAGGTGACACTGTCAGGGGTGGGAAGGGGGCACAAAAAGAACAAAAAGTGGCTTCTGCCCTGGAGAGAAGGGAAGCCGGGCAGGCGCTCCCCTTGCTGCTGGCTTGGCTAGCCCTGAAGGACAGCAAGGGACATGCCTGGAGGCTTCACCAGCTGGAGTTCATGACCTTGTTACCTCCTACAGGGCCCTTCAGGTGACTGTGAAAGGTTCCTGTTGGCAGTGGCGGACCCAGGAGTCCTCTGAGGATGATGCTTTTCAGTACAAAGCACAGCTTCTGTTTTTCCCCCTATGGCAGCTGACTTGTCAGCAGCATGGAGATGGGGATGCACCCTGTGAGCACAAAGCAGGAGTTTCCTGGTCCTCATGCAAGCCACAGCCTTCCCATGAAGAAGATTGCAGTCACTGCTGTCCCCAATACTGTCTCTCCAGCAGCCCCATGCCCAGAGCAATCCAAGCTGGTCTGGCAACCCTTCACCATAAGATTAGCTCAAGGAAAAGAAAAAAACCCAGGTCTTTTGGGTGGTCTATACCCGAATCTGCAATCTGCACACATTTCTTCAGCTGCTTTGCTCCTTTAAGGATGATCCAGGAGCAGGCAAAGGAAATCCCTGAGACGAGCTAATGGACACCCCTCCTACGCTGGTCTCCAAATCAGCAATTCAAATTGGCAGCGCCTCTCATCAGAATTGTTAATTCTGCACGGAGCGACAGCCTCCCGTAACTCCCGGGCTCACCGGGCGGAGAAGAATCACACAGGCTCTCGATTTAAATCCTGCTTCTATTTCTGCCCCGCTTTCAATTACCTGCCAAAGCAGCCGGATCCCTCACACCCCCTGGCCCTCCCCACTGATCCCTGTGCTGGTCTGGATCCGCAGCACAACACCTTTCACCCCACACCTCTCACACGGGGAGGTGCCTTTCAGGAGGTGAACACCTGGCCAAGATCCAGCTGTGCTCAAAGCCTCAGCATCCCCCCACATCCTCAGCATCTCCCCCACATCCTCAGCATCCTCCCCACATCCTCAGCATCCCCCCCACATCCTCAGCATCCCCCCACATCCTCAGCATCCCCCCCACATCCTCAGCATCCCCCCCCCACATCCTCAGCATCCCCCCCCACATCCTCAGCATCCTCCCCACATCCTCAGCATCGCCCCTACATCCTCAGCATCTCCCCCACATCCTCAGCATCGCCCCTACATCCTCAGCATCTCCCCCACATCCTCAGCATCTCCCCTCATCCTCAGCATCCTCCCCACATCCTCAGCATCCCCCCACATCCTCAGCATCGCCCCTACATCCTCAGCATCTCCCCACATCCTCAGCATCTCCCCACATCCTCAGCATCCCCCCCACATCCTCAGCATCTCCCCACATCCTCAGCATCCCCCCCACATCCTCAGCATCCCCCCCACATCCTCAGCATCCCCCCACATCCTCAGCATCCCCCCCACATCCAAGGCCAAATGCCAGCCTGCTGCCACCCCAGGGGCACCCAGCATGTGCAGGTGGAGAAAACCACTCCAGTCCTTCCTCTTGGCTCTTCTGAGCTGGGGCTGCAGCTGCCATGGGGAGAGCCAGAGTGCAAAGGTTCCCTGGCAGGGCACAGTGCTCACCCTTTCACCTGCTGCTACACAGTCCCTGAAAGTTACCCTGTAAGCACAAAGCCATTTCCCCACAAAACATTTTTCATGCGCCCAGTGCCCCTTTTTGAGAGAAATTCAGGACATTTGCTATTTTAACCCTAATTAGATTCAGATTTTTTCTTTAACTGACTGTGATGTTATGCTGTTCCCCCTTTCTAGACAATTCTCATTCAATATCAAAGCAGAGTAGGTGATGAGGGAATCTGGCCCATTCTTACCTGGGCACCAATTAATTATCAGGCATTCAGACCAGGCTGTAACCTCAGGCAAGGTGAGGCAGGAGTGGGAGGCTCGGCTATGGCACTGCTGCCATCTCCTGATTTTCCACTCATACCTAAGCCTGTCCATCAACACAGGGCACCCCACTTGCTCCCCTCCACTCCCACCCACACTTTTCCTACTTCAAGAGGTGACTCAAGATATGGTATTAGTGTGCATTCACTGGCTAACCCCACTGACTTCAGCTTCCAGAAAATACTCTTTTGTAAGTTGTTGCCCCCCGTTCATTTTTGATTTCCCCCCTCTGACTATGAAGAGGAACATGTTGCAGAGCACAGAGAGTCCTGGGTTTGGTACAGACATCTGCATCCAAACAACTTGACAATCCACAGAAAAAGGAGAGAAAGCACTTCAGACACTCATTTGCACAAGGCCATGTACCAGCTCAGTGTGGAAAGGCACAAATCTGATTGTCTCCAACCTACAGCGCTGTCTTTTGCTCACAAGGGTCCTTTAAAACCACTTCTGGATACAATAAACAAACAAAAAGTGTAATATCTTATGAGTCTCCATTTGCACTGTGAGTGGGGGTAAAGTGCTGCAAGACCTAGGACATGGCTTTTGATATAGTTGGTAAAAGAATAAGGATGTCTTTGACAGCAAATTACAACCTTTCACTGAAAAATCCTCTCAGAAAATTGGTGTTTTCTGCCTGTCTGCATTTCACAGAAATTAATATTTTTTTTTCCTAGTGTTTCCTTTTCTATAGGAAAGGTTTGGAAATCTGAAAACCCCCTGGCTAAAAATGTTTAAAAAAAAGAAGGGTGGGGAGGGGTTCAGACAAAAATATTTCATTTCCATTTTTGAGTGAAAAGCAAAGAGCTTCTGCAGCACGTCTACCACATGATCTTGCAGGCAGATTTGAGGTTCTCCATGAGATGCACAAACAGAACTGACATTATGGAGATCAGCACCAGTGTTTTCTCCTTCATGAGGCTTTGCTTAGTGCAATGTTGCGGATTATAGCATAAAAATGAAATCTGTGCTGAAATTAAAAAAAAATCTCCTGGTCCCAAAATCCACAGGAACAAGGCTTTTAATCAAACCACAAAGGGAAAAAGTGGTTTAGGCAGAAATGTGCAAGGCTAGATACACGTAGGGAGTGGGCATTACCTTGAAGGCATTTTTAAGAGTGGCAGGAGTGTGATCACACCATTCCCATCCCTCCTCCCGTGACTGAAATCCATGCCAAGGAATTCCCACTCTGTGGTGAGCTGGGTGGTCAGGCTGCTCCCCACCATCCCCAGCACACACAGAGCACTGCAGCCTTGGTGGGGTGCAAGAAGCAGCATCCAAGTATTCCTGTAACCATGACAACGTTCAGAATCAAAAATACACACATTTCAACTCCTTGTAGTAAAAAGGAAATATCAATAAAGGATGGAAGCCACTTTCTGCACATTTCTGTGTTCCTCACAAGAAAGTCTTTGGGAATATCCTGGCTCTTTGGTATATGAAAATAAAGGAGGCAGAGTCCACATCCAGTACTGACTGCTTCAGGGTTGGTTACTCCTCTTTTTTCTAGTTTAAATAAGGTATCTGAATTTCTTTAGCTCCTTTTGCATTTTAATGTTCATCTTAAAGCCTCAGATAGAAAAAGAAAAGGGGAAAAAACAACCTTTCTTTGCACCCCCTGCTTCCTGCTGAAGTGAAACACTCTGTGTGAGGAGTGACAGTCATTTTCTTGAGCACACAATGCCTGTGATTTGAATGTCAGCCCTGCAAGTGTGATTCCATGTGGGGATTCACTTTTTACATTCCCCAGCTGCAAAAGAAGTTGCACAGTTCCATCGGTTTGCCATGCTGATGCTAATAAACCCCTCCAAGTCGCTATGGCAACGAGGCTAATTAGAAATGGGCTAATGTTGGGGTTGATCTGTTCAAATTTCCCTAGTCTAGGCTGCAATGAGATGGATAAAGGGTTAAAGGACTTGGAACATTCAGCTTTAGGTAAAATATGAAAGAGAAGGGTCAGCTGCTGCTCCTTGCTAAATAGGAGCTGAGTATTTCAGTATTTACACCAACTGTGCTGGCATGGGCTCTGGCTGGTTTGGAGTGCAGGAGTGCCAGAAGGGAGCTCTCCAGCCTGGGAGCTGATCCCAGCTCAGTTACCTGAGCAGAGCCAGAGCTCAGCCAGCAGCTGGGGGATGCCCAGCATCAGCTTCATCTGAAACGTCTACAGATCACCGAGGAATAAAAACATCCTTTTCCTCCTGCTACCCATTCTCATAGCAGTGAAAGGGATCCTCCCTGAGCAACTCCACAGGGAGAATACTTGTAAGAGGGGAAAAAAAAGCACAGGACTTCACTCAAAAGCCTGTCAGCCTGGGAGGGTTTAGGAGGGGCTTTCAAAGAGCTTTGTCAGAGGGTTTTGTGAGTGTTCCTGCTCTGACTTTAACAGCAGGAGCATCACATCACACTCAAGGAGATGGCAGAGTTACAGGGCCTCTCCTCATCATTGCTGGCTCTGCATTAGTCAGGATCAGGAGAGCAGACAAGGGTGAAATGGGTGGAGAACAGAGAGAGCTTATCGCCCTGATTTTTTAAGATTCTCTAAGCCTTCTGATATTTACATTCTTGTAATGAACTTTCTCACACACTTTATGTAATTAACTTATTGTTTTGCATTATTTTATGGAGGAGGAGAAATTTAATAGACTGTTAGTTTGTCCAGGGTCATTGGAGAGGTGGCACTTTCACCCTCCAATCCATTGTCACTTCTAGAAATCTATAAATATTAAGGCCAGAAAATAAAAAGTCCCTTCTTACCTTAAAGAGAGCAGCGAGTCCGTGTTGTGCTGTTTTGTGTCCTACAGTGACAAGAGCTGATCACTCCAAAGATGCTTTCAATGAACTTGTCCTGAACAAGGCTGACACAGAGTGAAAAGACTGGGGAAAAATTGTTTGAAAAACCAATATGTTCTGTGGGTCTGTGCAGGTCTGATCCCCCAGCTGGGCTTTGCCAAGACCAGCACTCCAGACTAGACCAGCACTAGGCTGGGCCTCCAGCTTTGTGCAGGACCATGGCAGGACCTGGTGCTCACATTGCCAAGTCACAAAACATTAAGACTTTTTATCAGCATTGCATAAGGATGCTGCGAAAGATAAATTCAGAACTGGTGGTGGCTGGAGCTAAATAAATAGAGACTTTGCACCTATTAGTCCTATTCTTGTCAGGCTTTTAGACAAGATTCAGATTGTAGAACTGCCAGTTCTGCACTGCTCTTTTGAAAAACTACAGAATGTGCTGAGATCTGATTTCCTTTTAAAACATATTTTAGACAAGGAAAACAGTGAAATTACAGCTCATGTTTCCTATAAAGGCACTGAAACTTTAGGTAAGAGAAAGAAAATGAATAGTTTTTAAGTGTTTCCTTTGAAAGGCAGAGATTGCTGTTTTATAACAGAATCGCTTTTTCACAAGCAGAGCTATTATTGCTATAAATGCCAGCAGAATTTCAGAGAGGTGGTAGCACATGCATCCAAATACACATTTAAGTCCCATTCTACCTCCCAACAGGGTCCATGCCAGGTTTGCACCTGATGGGAGAAGCAGCAAGTTTTCTAAAAGGATGTGCGGACATTCACCCTTCACACAGAGCTGCTGTCTGAACTGGCCCATCTGCACTGTGTTCAACAAATCCATCTTTTCTGACCAAAGAGAGGAACAGTCAGGAGAGAGTTCCAGCATGTTAAAACTGGAATGAAGAGAGATGGCTATTCCATAGTTTAGGGAGAAATTAACAAGCTCATGTCCAGACTGAAATTGCAAGTAGAATTTGCAGTGCAGCTGCTGAATGGGGCTCAGGTGTGAGAGGACAGCTGGTCACAGGCAGCCAAGCAAACACACCTGAAGGTGCCACCAGCCCTTAGCCAGATCATGGCCATCAACTTAATCCATTGCAATGTGGAATAAAGTGGATTCACTCACACCAGTGTTGAAGGAGGCCCAGAAGTGAGCAGACAGTCATTTTTTTAGAGCTGAGCTGAAGGCACTGCAGCTTCTTGAAGTGCTGTGACCTCAGTGCTTGGCAGCACAAGCACCCACTGAGAGAGCTAGAGCTTTACTTTCTATGGTGCTCCATAGCACCTCAGTCAGGTCACTCTTCTTCCTTCCTTTCCCACTCTTTTCATCATTTTATAATGAAATAGGAGCAGTAGCCATCTCCTGCAGAGTGCTCTACAAACCCTAGCAACCTGGGGCCTCTAGGTGCTACTGTAATACAAATAATAAATAAAGGTCCTGAGTTTCTTAGTGACACAGAAGCTTGAAACAGTGAGTTCAAACAAATTCTCCTCATTACAGAAATATTTTCCTTGAAGTATGGCTCTGTCTTCTTCCCCCAGCAGTTTTCTAGTGCACTCCCAAGCAGAGGGAGAAGCCAGGCAGGTGAGACCTCTCCCACCCATGAGTGAGCAGCAATATTTGTGCTGCTACAGCTGGAAAACATCAAGAGAAATGATTAAAAATCCAATGTCTCAAGCCATGCCTGCTACTGAATATCCTTTAGGGCTTATTGTTCCAGCCAGCCCTGCTGAGACTGGATCTTTGGGATGTTACATTCTCATTACGATGCCTTTTCCTGGTCTTAGAAAATTGAACCAGGCACAAGGATAAAAGGTTTTTACCTCGGTATTTAAATAAGGATCTTTATGGTGCACCACTTCTCCAAGGTGGGATGCACCACACTGCACACACACAACAGACTCCCATATACAATTTATAGACCTTACAAATGATGCCCCAATGGGAGGCCTGGATGAATGGTGTGATATTCCCCCCATCCATGGAATTCCCCCCTGGATGGGCCAAATCTCCAGTTTGCAGGATGTGTTCTAGAGAGCACCTTGGTTTCCCAAGAGAGTTCAGGGATTTATGGTCTCCTTCTGTGAGGCCTTTAGGATGTTTGGTTTCCTGGCCTAACAGGATACCAGGACTATGCTAAATTATCAGACTTAAGGAATTACAAGGATGCATGCTAAGAATACTGAGGATACATAAAAGTTATATAAAAGGTATATAAAAGAAAAAGAAAAAAAATCATTTTGGCATCAATTGAGATGCAACGGCATCCGTAGAAATGGTGAGGCCTTAAAGCTGCAGCTCAGCTCTGACAGAACCTTTGCCCTCCTCAGTCTTCCTGCACACCTGCTGAAGCTGTGCAGGGCACTGTGGAGTGGGATTTGTGCTGGACCTTTGAACTGCTGCTCCTTGCCGTGGTGAACCCCAGAGAGAGGCCACTGAGTGTGGGTGAGCACTGCACACAGGAGCAGAGCAGCCAAACCTGAGGCCTGGCTCCTGAACGGGAAATTCCTGAGCTCAAGCACCGCCTCATCTTGTGGTGCCTCCTCCATCTCCCCCGTTTGTATCCAGGCAGGAGGAGAGGCTCCTGTTCCACCTCAGACAGGCCACTGAGGTGGCCAAATCAGGGAATCAATCCCTTTCCACTGCCCAGAAAAAGCAAAGCACAAATTCAAGCTGTGGCGCAGACTGCCACAGCTCAAGTGTGATGTGAAATCTATGGATTTCTCAGGAAATGTAAATCTGTCCTTCCCTGAAGAAGAGAAAATTGCAGGCAGACCCAACTCTTTGAGTATTTCTGAAGGCAGGGCTTTGGCTGCAGGCAGCAGCCCTGGCTCCTTTCTGCATCCAAGAGGAACAGCAGGGTGATAAAAAATTCTCCTCCTTGTTCCCCTGAATCATCCAAGGGTGGTGAGGAATGCAGAGCAGCTCAGACATGGAGCAGCCCCGAGCACACTCCAGCTCTGCTGGGACAAACAGGCCACAGAAGGGACAACCTGCTGCCACCAAGTGCTGTTTTGAGTCAGGGGCACTTCCCTGGTAAGAAAACCTCTAGACACCCCCTTTGTGCAGAATGAAATATGGAGAAAGGTGAATTTAAAGCATAAAATATTATTTTACTCTTAACAGTCAGCCTATTTTCAGGCTTAGGGGAAACTCCATCTCTGTAGTTATCTATGACTCAAGGGTTAAGAAAAATTTATCCTAATCACATTATATAATGGGATTTAAAATAGCCCTTCATTTTCTGCTCCTCTCAACAGGTTACTTTGTTTCCTTCCTAGCAGGTACAGTTTGCATGAGAAACGGAAAGCAGAATGTCTTAAAATAAAAATAATAATGGAAGGAGCTGCCAACCCTAAGGCACAGCACTCTGCCCACTCAGGAGCAGGGTGCCCCTGCCAGGCTGGGCTCCTTCAGCTGATGTGCCCCCTGATGAGTGTGAGAGATCAATGCCCCCTGCCCATGGACAGAGTGAGCATGGACACCCTCATTTAGAAATGGCAGTGTCTGTTTGTTCCTGCATTGTGTCCCCTCACCTTTGATGGCTGCAGAAGAGGCTCAGGAGTCACGGGACAAAGGGCTGGTGGTGGGCACAAGCAGCAGGACCTAAAGAACTGGAGAATCTGACCTATTATTTCTAAAGGAAATCACAAGGGAACATCCCCAGGCCATGACTTCACCTCCCCCTGACTCCAGGACTTGGCTTTTCTCCTTCTGAGTGAGATGGGAGGTCCTGGGGGCAGTTTTGCTGCCTGCAGTGCCTTGCACAGCTCCTCGGAGCTTTGGATGCTGTGCCCTGCAGAGCAAGCACAGCAAGGAACACATTTTCACCCAGCAACTCCTGCACTACCACACAATGCCTGGCACTGGAAATGATTTTTGGAAAGGCACCCAGTATTTACCAAGAGATTACTGCTGGTGCAAACTGATTTGCTGCCTGTCTGTGCTTGCACCAGGCATATGGATATCAATATTCAGCCACACGAGCTTCAGGAGCCAGCTCTGGCAGGGAAGACAAGAATTAAATGACAGGCTCTTCCACCTCAGCCCAACTGCAAGGGACAAGGGAATACTGGCACACAGAAGCTTGTTTTCAGAAAGCCAGAGCACAAGTGACTGAAAAAGACTTTGACACACTGCTTTCCTAATGCTTTTGGTCGGGCATGTTTTAAAAACTTGGCTCAGGGCTCCAGGCTCTCTTTCTCTCTCTGTCTGCCACTGGAATCAACAATTATAATCTCTCATGAGTCTGTTGCTATTAAAGATTAAAAAGGTTGATTTTGAAATCTCTGGATTTCTTAAGGGAACTGAGAGCAGGGACTGTGCTGGAGTTCCAGGTCGTTGCTGCCTGGGCTCTGTGCTGGGTTGAGCCCTGCCCAGTGCAGGAACAGAAACCTCTCCCAGCCTGGCCATCCCTGCTGGGCTGCACTTAGTCCTGCCCTCTCCTGCTGGTGTTCTTGACACAAAGCCAACCTCATCAGGTGTTTTTGTAGGAGGGAGATTCCTCTGGCAGGGTTCCTTGTCTGCCATCAGCCATCATGTTAATTGGGGCACTGGGTCAAAACTCAGACTTGGTCCATGAGGAATAAAAGCTCCTTGGCCTGTCATCTGATGGTCTCCCTCTTACTGCTATGTTTGCCTTTGGGAAATCCACTGTGAGGCTCAGAAGTGTGTTAAGACAAGCTATAAGTGCTGGATATAATGCTGGCTTTGACTGATAAATTCATTATTTGTGTGCTTTTAGGGGGTGTGATGACATAACTTAGCCTGGGATTGTAATTTTTCATAATCTCCTGTTAAACAAACAAAGGCATCCAACAAAGGCTTTTTCTTCCCTGAAATTCCCTCTTTGCCTAAGAATATGTCCCATCATGCAGAATTTATTTTGCACTCCTTGCAGCATAATGGGTCCATTTGGTATAATGCTGCATTAGCTAACAATCATTTATGCCAACTTGTTACCCATTAGATTTCAAGAAAATCTTGCAGCTGGCACAAATATCACCCTGAAACATCAATTCCCATCTCAGCATCTTGGGTTTTTTCCCCTCTTCATGCTATGGCTGAAAGTGGATGATCCAGAAGTTTCTGGAAGGAAGATTCAGTGCCCCCCTTGCCCTGTATGGGAAACTTCATTCCTTCAGAGGGGAGGGGACATTGTACCATCTAAAACCTTCTGGGTGAGAGTTGCTACTACAACTTTGTACCTGCTCTGGCTCAGAGAACATTTTCAGGACTTGAAATTAAAGCAGACTTTCTTTTCTAATTTATTTTTGCTTCCACTCCCAATATTATACATATTCTTTTCATCCCTTCTCACACAGCCCCATCTGCAGCAATAATGAACACCAGCAATGTTTCAGGACTTTTAACACTCTTGCTGAGTCCAAGCACATTTGTGACACTGATTTTAACCCACAGGACCACAACAAGTGGAGCACTCTTAATCCACAGGCCTTACAAGAAAAAGACCAGCAAAAATGGGAAAATTCAGATTTTGCAAATGGAAAATGTGAGGTGATGGAAGGTGGGCCTCTATGACTATGCCAATTTTAAAAGTATAATGCTGAAGAGATTTAATAAACTCCACAACTCTTGGATGAGACTTATGAATACTTGGAAATGTAGTTTACACTGCCTTTTAATATATCTTCTTTCTCATAAGCTTTGAAGGAACAACCTAAAAATACCCAAAGCCTTTTGATGTACTTTCTCTATAAGTTACCTATGGTTACATGAAAAAATTATTTGTGACATAACAATGGAGTTACTGTCACAGGAAAGGACTGCATTAGACATCATCTTCAAACTGAGGTCTGAAAGACCTAGCTGAAACAGAAAGGACAAAGAAAGGAAGAGAAAAGCTTTCAAACCAGATGTTTGCTTAGAAATCTCATGTTGATCTTCAAATCACCCCACATTCACTCAGGAAACTGTGGAGGATTTGAGCGTGCTTGGCTCAAGCTGGAAGTTTTGCCAGAAGTTGCGTGGTGCTGACAAGTCCTGTGAGGAGTGAAGCAGCCTCATCTTTTGTGCTTGAGCACTGAGGAGGAGTCTGGGCACCCTGCAGCATTTCTGGGGTGCTCAGCCCCAGGCAGCAGCGTGTGCTGGGCTCACACCACGCTGGCAGCTCCTGCCCTCTGTCTGCAGCCAGCTCTGCCGCACAGGCTGCACATCAGCGCACCAACCAAACCACTGCCCTGATCCAGCCTAAGTGATTTTACAGAAACAGGAAGAAAGCAGATTTTTCTATGACCCAGATGTGTAAGACAATGGCACCACGAAGACACTAACAGTGGTTTTACAGAAACAAGAAGAAAGCAGATTTTTCTATGACCCAGGTGATGTAAGTCAATGGCATCCCAAAGGCACTCTCAGTTTACTACTTGTTTGCCAGAAGGAAAGGAATTTTATTGGTTTTTTTTTTTTAAACCATCAACAGTCTTTAACTTTTAAACCACAGATTTGTATGGCTTGCTACTGGAAAGTTGGAAGGCTTGAATTTCTAGATTAGAGACAGTAACACTGCATGCACCAGTGCTTTGCAATAATGCTTCATGAGGATTCCCTTGGACTTCATATCATTGATTAAATAGCAATTGATTTTAAAAGCATATTAAATGAGGACTTAGGAACAAATGAAAAGCAATGTAATTTATGAAAAATCGTTGCACAGCTGCCATGTCACAACTATTTTTCTACAATCAATTATTTTAAGATGTAATACCTGAATACAACGACTCCAGAACTGTTAATTTCAGAGTGCTGTCATTTAAACCATGGAAAATTCATTATTATAACCATGAATCCTTTGCTCTGTGTTGCAGGATTTTGCTGGTTTGTTGTTTACCACTGGTGAGGGAATAGATTGCTGTAGAGGTTGATAAGGAACACTGGGTCCTGGCTCCCATGTTATGACTCACAAAAATTGTCAAACAAAGCCCACTGCAGTGGGAAGGCTGCTGACTGCAGATGCCCTCGTCAGGTCCTGGATAGGAATCATTAAAAATCCCACCCTTCTGTTGCTACTCAGGCTCTCAAGTCCCTTCAATTCATTTTGGCCTCCTCTACAGCCAGAGAGGGAGAAAGCTGAATGAGCAGAGAAAGACAAACCTCTTCCACAACAATGTTTGGCTACAAGAGAGTTAAGAGGGCAAATTGGGCTGGTTCTGCTGAAAAGCAGCTGGAAAAAGCCAACTGTGCCCTGTTGGGTAGAGCCAAGGTCAGAACTGACACAGTGAGGCTGAGATCTGTCACACAGGGGAAACCAAAGAGTAGAAATTTCCCTGACATGGGAGCAAACAGGGGACAAAAACAGACAAATCAAGGACATTGCATGGAAAGTATGAGATTTAAGTAAAGATAACACAGAGAGTGAATTGAAATTGTCTCATGGTGAGTAAGGAAAGCTGAATGTGGAGACAAGGCCTTGAACTTGGCTTGAGATCACGTAAATGTCTCTGAGAGCAGCAGATGAGAACCTCTTGTGCCAGAAGAGTGATATAACTGCTTTATAAAATCACAGGCCCTGGAGCATGGGCATCCAGGAAGCCTATCAAGGGAATTTGCTGCTGTATATTGCCTATACAGAAAGAAAGGATGAAAACAGGTTTTGCCACCAACAGGCCTACTAATGTAACCTCAACAACATTCCAGCTCCAAAACAAAACTCCAAAGGAAATCATTCTTACAGTCATAGGCTTAATTAGAAAAATGATAAGCATCATGGATTTACCAAGGATATCTCACCCCAACCCAAGCTGACACACTTCACCATGTCCCCAGTACCAATTTCTGACCTGGAGAGGGGGAAAGGGCTGACATAGAACTTCTCTGGACTTTGAGAAGTTAAAATAAAGTCAGATACCCACAAGGTTTAAGATTTGCCTTTAAATGCTTCCAGAATGCAAAGCTGCCTGCTGTACTGCAGAAACCTGTCAAATACTGATTTTCTCTGCACATGTGTGTCTATTTCTATGATAGATAACCCTGAAAATATGGGGAGGGGAGAAGGTGCTCTGCTATTGGGCAATGTGGTTTGGATCCTGAATTTGAAATGTATTCACTTATCAGACTTTCTTCCTGAACAGGTCAATGCTTTCTTTATCAGGGATTTATTTGGACAGGCCTTTGATACATTTCTCAGACTTTTTCAACCAGTAAACCAAAATCCTTTACTTTTAATGGATTAGCCTCTTCCACTGTCCTGCTTTTCTGGGAGTGTTTTTTGTGTTTATTGATTTTCCTGATGTTTTCCTTGGTTTGGTTTTATGTGGTGGTTTATATGAAGTTTATTAAATCTCTTTAGCATTATACTCTAAAAATTGGCGTATTCCCCCCCCTCAAAGGCCTTTTGCCAGCCTGGCTGAGAATGGTCCCCCTCCCACTGCAGGGGGACAGGCCACCAGATGGGCACATCCTCACCAAGATCTGTGATTTTCCAGCAGTGGCTGTTCTGATTTGCCTCATGTTTATAAAAGGCCTTTCCCCCCACAAGACTTCATTTTAACAAGCTGGTAGTGGTAAAATTTCAGGGGAAATTGGTGGGAATTGCAAGAACCATCTGATTCCAGCAGGAGGTCAGCAGGTATCCAGGCATTCACTGGCTCTGCCCCACTGCACCCTCCTTGTGTTCAGAGAATTTTGGACCAAATGGTTACATGAACAAGCGCATTGAAATGCTCATTTCAGGGCCTGACACTGAGCAGGGCAGTGTTTACAGCAATAGATGGCAAAAGGGCATCAGCTTTTTCTAGCCAACATCTGTCAATGACAACTCCTGCACTGGTTATTGCATAGCACATGTTGGGATGGCTGCAGTGAGCATCACACAAGGAATCTCATCTCAAAACTGGCTTGACTTTGGTTTAGTGAAATTTAGTGCTGAGTGCTGCTGGAAATTATTTTTCAGGTACTATCAGAAGATGCTTATGAAATTGGTGCCATCCACAGTGACCACAACAATGGCAAACCCAAGATAAATCCGAATTTGGTCTCTAATCCAAATGGGCCTTCCTCCTTTGTGGTTACTGCATTTCCCTGATCTCTTAGTAAAACCCTACTTTGCCTTGTAAGCTGAGAAGTAAAATTTTACCATATCTGAGCTTTACCATATCCCAGAGCTTCTAGAGGAAGATAAAATGCTGAATACCATCTGAACTTAGCCTACAGCTATTTGCATGATCACATAGCAGCCATGGTGCAAATTCCTGGAGAGGAACTATAATGTGCAGCTCTAGATTTAGGCTATCACAGGGGCTCTGATTTGAAATCCCAGCTTATCCTCTAATCTATTATTGCACTGTTCATGAAGATACATTCACACTATCTTTCATCTAAAATAAGCTCAGATTTTCTACAGAATAATGTGTGCATTAGAGAAATATGATTACTTAAAGTAGAACTAACAGTCACCGGTTCTTCACACAGCAGCCATTTAATGATGCTGAGCAGCTTTACATGAGGCTGATGGACACAAGTTGCCACTTTACTTTCAAACACATAATGGATTGTTTCATTGAAGGGCTATATAAAATAAAATCTCATTTTTAAAATGGGCTATGGAAGCCCATCCAATGTTCTCAACTAAAGGGTAGAAAAACTAGAGGGCTGAAAAAGAGAAATGGAGTGGGAGAAAGTTGGGAAAACACAACATCAGCTAAGAATTTGCTATTGGCTGGTCTTCTCCTGAGTGGCACAGTGTGGATGTGGGAGCATAGAACCCTGGCAGAGATGTGTGCTTTTCTATCTTCCTTTTCTTTTTTAACCCCAAGAAAACAGACTTGCCAGGAAACAAAGAGCCCTGTGAGAAGCTCTCCAGCCTAAGCTCACACCAAAGCAAAAGATAACCAACCAGGAGGGCAAGAAGTCCACAGGTTTCTAAGCAGGAAGGGGAGCACTGAGGATCAACTCTGGGTGATGCAAACCCCAGCACAGTTCTGCCATTGGCTCATGGGATCCCTGGTCCAGCTTCTTCCTCTCAATAACCTCTTCCTCTCTTCTAGAACCTGAGGTATCTGCCACCATTCTCTTCAGGAATGGGAAATTGGGGATTTTCAGAAGTGGATGTTAAAGGTTTGTTGAAATGCAGCTACACAAAACCTTGAGTGTGATCCATGCTGACAACTTCGTCCTTATCTTTGGAACAAGGTAAAAAAAGCAGGAAGGGAGATCCAAGTCACAGGAAAGGAAATGTCAAAGAAATCACTGCCTGAAAAACGTCCCTTTTTTTTTTCTTTCTAGATTTGAATTTAAAAAGAAAACATAATCTCAAAATTCTTATGATTTGGGGAGAAGAAATAAGATGAGAAGGGAAAGGTAATTGAATACCTATTATTTTTCAACAGTTACTTTACAAAGCACCTCAGCTACAGTCACTCACAGTGGGCTCTTATAGATTAAAAAACCCAATGTGAAAGGTGAAACAAATTGTAGCAATAATGTAGGCCCAGAAGGAATTTCAGAAAGAAAAAAAAAAGACAAAAAGTGACACTTGGAGCTTATGAAAGCAAAAGCTCACCAGAAATCCATGCAAAAGCCTGAACTGAAATTGCAGACATTATCCCATTTTGATTAAATTTTGTTGAGTTCAGATCCTATTTGTCACTAGTCAAATGAATCATGTTTGATAGAGGCACACTAGGCTCAGAGAGGAGTCTTACAACCAGCAGCAAACACTGCCAGGTCCTCAAGCATTTCAAGAAATCTTTGCGCAAAACCTTGGTCTCTGCAGCCTGGAAGGAAAATTGAAATTGCTGAGGTCAAGATGTCAGCCTGAGATGGATAGTATAACTAATATTCCAGCTAATTCATTTTAAAAAAGAATACATTGAAAAGTAATCATTGCAGTCCTTTTCTCAATTCTTTGCTACTTGAAAAAAATTAGAACCAATTAGGTACCTAGGCATTTTCTGGCTAAGCTCACTGATCTCCTGAGGCCAGCTCCAGCACAGTCAGAAGGGCTGTGTATCTTCTCTGAGGATAAAAGCATATTTTGCTCTGTTCCTTTGCATCAGAGCCACAGAGCAATGCCATACATTTGATGTTTTGTTCTCAGTTTATGGAGCTATGTCCCTGCTGTGGATCTGATCTGATACCTCATTCAGGGCATAGAAAAGGTCCCCAGCTCTTTGCACCAGCTTTTCACATGACTAAAATTGGTGAAAAGCTGTATAATCAGTCAATCACCAGTCATTCAGAGTTCAGGAAATCCTTTATGATTTGATTTAGGAGGGAGCAAGCAGGGCTGTAACTCTGGAGGCTGCTCTTTCACTCCAGATCAGCCAAACCCCAGAGCAGAACAGTAAATATGAAATGATGAAGCACCACAGAGAGTGCAGCAGGTTTTGTTGCAGCTCATCGTGGCCAGTGGAGAAAATGATGATAATTACAGCAGTGCCAACTCCTGTGCTTAAAGATGCACCAGGAAATAAAATGGATTCTTCTTCCATTTCCCACTCTACTGCCCTTCCCTCTGAAAGAGCTGGCTTGCAGTCAGCAGATGAAGCGCTCTTCTTCAGCTTCTTGTCATTTCTGAGGTGGCAAAAGGCAGAACTTTGGCTGAAAATGGGTCTGTGCTGACGACTCAGCTGAAAAGTTCAGTGAAGACAGAGAACTTTTACACCGAAAGCTCTCATTCACTCTCTGGGAACAAGAAATGTTGGGAAACCAATGTTTTCAATCACTGAGAGTGGCTGAAGGTCAAGACACGTTTCTGGGAATCTCATTTAGATATGCTGTTATCGGGAGATTTTTAGACATTTTTTCTGATTTCATTTATTTTTCTTCTGGATACCAGACAAGAAAGAGAAGCACAGATATCTGCCTAAAGCAAAGCCTGTTTGGATATACTAAAATAGACCCAAGTAATCTTTCAGTTACATTTCTGCAAATGTCCAGTCTCTGGCTGAGGTGAGACCTTGCATTCAGCACACTGCTAAAAAGCAGCATAACACAAATCCTGTGGATTTAGATTCCACCACACCTCTGTGCTGTCAGCTGTAAAACAAATTCAGACACGACGACAATTAGAGCTAACTTTGCTAACTAAGATTTTAACCCATTTAAATTACCCTTAGTTTTTTCAATAATCTGTATTCCCCACCCCTAATCATTATTCATTCTCTGAATCTGATTTTATTTTCCTGTCTTTCCTCCTGGCAAATGCTGCAGATACTCCCAGCTTGCAACAGAGCCACCTCTGAGAGTTTCTGGTTGCTTTGTTTGTACTTCCATCTGCATATCCTTGTCTTTCTGCAACGCAAATTGCTCTCAGAGCCATGCAGAAATGTACCCATTTCAGCCTGCCCTGCCCCAGCACAGCCAGCACCACGCAGCTCCTGTGAATCAGCAGAGATCAGTGCAGACCTTGCTATGGCAACACTTCAGGGGGCTGTGAGGGAACTTCTGTGAGTCCATGCTGGCTCTCATATTGTCATTCAGGTCCCCTGGTGAAGTCTTCACTGACATTAAATGGCAATTATACATTAAAGAGCCACATCCACCATGTTCTTTAAGAGTTTTGAGAGGATCAGAGGCAGCTGATTGCTTAAGGAACACGTACTGCCTGGTACTTTCTGATTTTTCTCATCCATGTCTTTAAATACAGCTGATATTTTTGTTTTCACCTAAATTTAAACATTCTCTGATCCCTGAGCAGGAGATTCACTTAAAAGCAGCAACAGACAGAACATTTTCTCAGGGATATGCCACAGAAGCTAAAATATTTTTTCCAAATACTTCTCTAATGCACGGAGATGCCAGATACACCAGCCAGGAAGATGCAATTAATGCTTAAAGCCAGTGGAAAGCGGTAGCTGCCACTTAGAGAGAGCACAGTTCTGGTGGCCATATGACTTCTGAAAAAAGTTCAGATCTTGACAATTACTGATAAATATCTGCCTGCAGAGATGGAGCAGAGGCTCTTACTCTGATAGCAGGGAACTTTGGTATTGTCTGAAGAAATCAGAATAAAGGATATCTGGTTTGAATTGGAGAAGGCTGATGATAGAAATTTTGCACTATTCCTCTTGAGCTTTACAGTTGATTTCTCCACTGGCTCAAGCAAGCCCAGAGCTGATATTTCTCAGAGCACGCTGCAGGGCTTTCAGTCATTTCAAAACTCTGTGTGTACACTATATTCTTGGGTTAGGAATGCCTTCATGAGGAGCTTTTATACCTTGGTACACACTAGGTGCTAAGGTTATATAGTCAAAATAGCTGCACATACTCATTTCACAAAACACCTGCAAGCTTATTGTCTGGGTGCAGATATAAAGCCCTGGGTGGCAGTGTGAAGCAGAAGGATGCCCCTTTGTAGCCCTTTAACTCTCCTCCCTTGGCCTGAAATCGGCTTGGTTGCTGTTCTGGGGTGGGGCGTAGGAGAAATCAACCAAGCCATCCAAAGAAGCCGAGCCAAGTGTTTGGTTTGGAAGCTGAGGCAGAACGTGTCACATCTGAGCTGTGTTGCTCTAATTACCAGCTTTGTTCCCTCAACTTATGTGCCTTTTGCAGCAAACAAATGATATGTCACTAATCATGCAAGCAGTGACAAGAGAGACCTGGTGCAGCTGTGCTCAGCGGTGTGGGAGATGCTGAATTCCCTCCTGAGGCTTGGTTGTTATTTTTCTTGTTTCAGTGAGGACAGGAGCAGCTCTGATACTCCTCAGTGCAGACCCTTCTTTGATTATGATGTCTCAGGCAAGCAGCAGACGTGCCCTGCATTAGGGCTAATTAAACTCAATTAAACCATTCCAATCCAAGCTGCAACAGAGTAGACTGGAGAAGGGAACTGAGGCAGAGGAGAAATGTGCGGAGTCATTTTGCTGCGTGTTGGGAGAGCATCACAGAGGTATCTGGGCATATTCTCCACTGCACTTCCTTCCCACCCTCCCTCACACACCATTCCTCACCACCATCTGCTGGGTCCCCCACAGCTTGCCTCACCACCAGCTGCTCAGCAGAAGGTAGGACAGCCCAAGAAATGAGGACGCTGAGCCTCAGCCTGACCTTAATAAAGAGCTGCTCCTACTGAACTCCCAAATTTCCCCCCCCCTGTAAAATGGAGTTGATGACATATTCACACCACACTGCACCCTGGGCTCCACAGCCAATCCTCTCATAGAAATCTCTCAGGAGGATTTGGAATGCTCCACCCTGCTCATGCAGCTGGAGTGGGAGAAGGCAAAATCTCTCTAAGGAGGCAAAACCACACAGAAATGGGAGAAAAGCTAGAATTTGAGGTCTGCTTACACAGCACAATAAACTAGCGGGGAGAAGAACCCTTGCTAGGTGCCAAAACACTTGCTCCTGGTCTGTCAGAAGTTTCTCTGTATGGGCTCATCGCCTCTGCTTAAAAATAGACTGAGAGCCTCGGCAGTGCCACCACTAACACTGCAATGTCACTTCTGGGGGCTCAGAGCCAGCTTGGGCTTCCCCTGCAACTGCTCTCAGCTGTGTAGATAGACATTTTCTCATGATTTCACCAACAGAAAATAGCTCATCTGGGTTGTGGGGCCTCCACTGGAATTAAATGTGGAATAACTCCACATCTACCATCCACATTGGTGCTCCTGTGTGAAGAAACAAAGATTCATTCCAGGCAGCTCTCTCTGCCCCTGCACTGGGAGCACTCTGAGAGCTTCCAGGCTCACTGAGGGATCTCCATCTTTGCTGGCTTTGGGGAATTATGTGAAACACAAGCTCCTGTGCCACATCTTTGAACAGTCAGCAATCTGTAGAAGTTCCTATTAGCACTTCTTTACAAGGACTTGCACTATGATTCTTGGGCTGCAGAGAGGAATTTGACTGTACCATGCACATTTATGGTAGAAAGAACAGCCTTGTCAGAGAAGCCACTTTTTTTTTTTTTTTTAACAGAGAGAAGTCCTGTAACTCACAGCTGCACTTGTCAGTGCTCTGCAACATATGGCTCAGGGCAAATGAGGAAAAGCTGGACAATTTTCTTTTCAGCCACTTGCTACGTGGTCAGTGTCCAATTCTCCAGAGACCAGGTCATGAAACATTCATCACCAAAGCCAGAGTCTTCACTGCAGCACTAAGCAAATGATGTGTCCTTGTCCACCCTGAGTTTTAATGGACTGGCTATCTGAGAGCTTGAGATAAAAATCCCCTGGCCTAATTGAAGAGGTGAGTGCAGCTGACACAAGCACTGCCCAAGCCTTATTGTTCCCTGTGCAATAACAAAAATAAAACCATAAATTGGCTTTATTAATGAAGTTTTTAGTTCCTCACAGCTGCCAGCAAATTGTTAAAAAGCACCAGTGTTAACTGCAGAGTGCAGATGGTGGGGCAGGGACTGGCAGAATTTAGTAACCATGAGTAAGGACACATTGGGGCAGGATTGTAATTAATTTCCTCTGTCTTCTGCCCTTACAAATCTTCATTTGCAAGGCAGTAAATCCTCCTGGAGACCTTGCAGAGATAGGGCAGCTGCCAGGCTGAAGGGGTGTGAATTTCCCTGCTTCAGGTGTTAGGCACCTGCTTATCCAGAGCAATCTATGGGCTACTGAGACAGATTACTAGCTCTGGGGGTTATGCAGGACCTCAAAGAATTACTCACTCTTAAGAATGCCTTCTCCTTGCACTGGGCAATATTTGGCAGTGCACCTGCAGCATCCTAGCTAGGTACATAGTTCTGCTGCCCCTTCTCTGATTTACCAGGCTCGGCGTCAATCCTCCTGCCTCTGAGCACAAAGAGACAGTTTTACATTCTCCATTACAAAAAAACCCAAAACCCAAACAAACATCTCCAGAATGGCTGTTCTGCTCCTTCCTGGGCTAAGGGGACCCATATCTAATGTGCCCTGGTGCATTAGTGTCACTGTGTTCTGTGTGCAGCACAAGGGCAATGAGAACACTGGAAATTGTCTTGGCTTATTCACCATTCCTGATCCCCAACACTCCAATCTGCCATTTCAGCATTCAGGTGGAGTGTCTCACAGTAGAGCCCCCAGCTTTTCTGGCAGATTTATTGTGAAATTCTCATTCATTAGAGGGTGGCATCAAAGCCTGAAATTTCCCTGGTGGAAATGCACAATCCCAGCTGGGCCATGACTCAGTTTCACTCAGATCACTTAGGTGCCAGTTTGCAGGGGGCACATTATTCCATGACAGAGCTTTGGTGGGATTAGCAGCTCTTGCCAATACTTCCACCATAAAGAACAAGAAAAATGCCCCAAATCCCACAGCTAACCCTTCCCTAACCTCATGTAAAGACCACTCTTCTTTTTGTCAGCCAGCACTTTCATTCTCACAACGGGGCCTATGCTGTGAAGGCTCTCCTTGCTCAAGGAGAGAAAAAACATGCAAGGAAAATCTTGTCTTGACTGTGAGTCTACAGGGCCAGCTGTGAGCACACACGGCCCCATCCACTCATCTGCCTCTGCTCCAAAACCCTCAGCTGCCAGGCCCTGGGAGCACATCTCAGATGGGCTGGCTGCTGGTGCCTGCAGGACTCGAGGCCATCACACCTCCTGTTCCTTGACCTTCTGCTCCACCTGCCCAGCGCGGTCTCTGCCCCCCCAGCTGGGAGATGCAGCGCTCACTCTCTCCTCCTAGGCAGCAAAATCTGGGCCAGATTTTCAATGGAATTCCTGGCTAGACATTTCAGTGCTTAGCACCCACGAGTGGGCCTGAATTTTGAAAATACTCAAAGCCTGGCAGTTCCCTGCATGATGTTTCCAAAAACCTGCGCACACCCTTCGTGTGCTCCGCCACAAGCTTCCCTCCACGTGCCTGAATTGTTGGATGGGATCTGCAGCTCAGAGTGCCACAAACACTGTTTGTTAGTCAAGAAAAACAAATACTGGAAGGGAGTGATGGTACAGAATGAAAAAATCTCAATCCAGCATTCTCTCTTCAGGGTGCAACTCCCAGGAAACCTGCACGTGAACCTACGCATGCTTCACACAGTGTCTCATCTCCAGTGAGAATGGGAAGGAAGAATTCAGAGAGTGCTGCATCCAGAGTGATAACATGATTGCTCTGAAGAGCAACACATGGCACCTTTTGTTCCTGTGCACCTAATCATCCACCTACATGGGTTTTTCTTTTTTATGCGCTCACCACTGAGTCCTCTGCTTGAACCCTTCTGCTGAAATGTGATGGAGCACCAGGATGTCTCCTGCTCCCATTCAGCAGCTCTCTGTGGCAGGATGTGATCTTTATTCCTGCAAATTCCAAACAGCTCTTTAAAATGACTTTTCCTTGAAAAGATACAATTGAACCTCTACAAAAATATAACGTTCCAAATAAAAAGAAAAAAAAAAAATCAGGTTTTAAATGAAAACACCCTTAACTCTGAGTCACTTCTTAGTTCAAAATGGAAGAATCATATTATGATTATGACAAAACAATCAGCAAAATTACATTAACAGTAAAAAGGCACACTTGGAAAAACTGAAGCAATTCATCTGTGTTGAATTAACCAGATTGTTAAAACTAAAAGAAAAAGAGAAAGCTTTTTTTTTTTAAATTTCAATTTGAAGCATACTCATAAGGGGTTTGAATAAAGCTAAAACCACCTACTCCAAAAGCAATCTGCATCCCAAGGAGTTGCTGCTTGCTTTGGTTTTGTTTGCTTGTTGTTTTTACTTTTTAATGTCAGTAGGACAAATAATATATGCCTGGTATGCTCAGTGTATGTGGAGTTTTTAAAAAAGTGTTATTTATTCTGTCAATACCCTAAGAAAGCAAAAGTATTGTCTTCTGCTATGCTGCAGTTCTATCACAGTACAAACAGCTTTTAGAGCCTTATATTCACTGTCTCCATGTATGTCATAAGCATTAGCAGAGTTTATTCCCCCAATGTCCCCAAGTGACAGAAAAATATTATCTTCATTTTACACTCTAGGAACTAATGTCCACAGCTGAGAGAGCTGCCTGAAATATCGATGCCAGTCTGAGACAGACTCTCAAGACTGTTCTTTCCAAGGAGAATAAATAGCCCAAAATATTGCAAAAGTCAGTGAGTGGTAGAGTTAATTTTGTCCTTCGCAGGAGAAAGCACCAGGGAATTTGGCTTTTTCTACCACTCCTTATGCTTAGGGATCCCCTGCTGTACTCCAGACCAAAGAATCCAAGGACAGAACACCTGTAGTGCAAAGGCTGCAGAGGCAGCTTGCAGCCAGCACACAGCCAGGATGGTGCAGCTCTGGCTTGAGCATCACAACCAGCTCCTGCTCCAAGAGGAAATATTGGCCAAGGCACTGGGATCATCTTGCAGCACCAGTGTCATGAGATTTTTAACTTCTGCCTGCCCAGTCAGGAGGGGTGAGCTGAAGGGATCTATATTTAACATCTGATCTAAGAAAAGCCACCTTTATCAGAGGAGCAGCCTCCCCAGCCGCTGCACTGCAGTGTCACCCTGGATCTGTGCCCCAGCCGTGATGCAGGACCAGCTCCTGACCCCCAGCCCAGAGGCAATGGCACTTCCAGTTCAAGGGAGCTGTTCTGTCACTGCAATAACACTTCTGAAGGTGAAAGGCTAAATATCTCAGGATTTTTTTTTTTTTTTGCCCTTTTTGGGAAACTGTGCCTTAATATAGTCTGGAGATGCCAGTGATATACATGATCAAGGGTTCCTCACCTGCTGCTCTAGAAATACAATGTTCTCCAGACACACAAATTCAAAAGCTCAGCAAAGACCAACCAAGCAGGGAAAAGATGCAGTCTGGGTTCCCCAGATCATGCTGGCTTGCAAAAGGACCCAGTTATATTCTACAAATCTGGAAGCTGCAGCACCACTGCTGTTAGCTGCTATTGTTCTTGTGGAGCTTGAGAGCTCAGGGCTGAAAATTTACCTTATTTACACCAAGCAGTAAACAAGAAAAGTAGCATGTTATTATTATTATTATTATTATTATTATTATTATTATTATTACTGATTATTTGGGCTGGAAGGTGCCCCTGAGACTGATCCAGTCCCCTGCCATTGCAGGAAAAGGACCAGGGGATGAAGATGCCCAGTGTGAACAAGATCACTGTCTCACAAATGCTTGAAGGATGCAAACAGCACAGAGAGCAGCTCTACTGCAGGACTGAAAAAAAACCAGAGGAGTTCACTTCTGTGAAAATCTGTGGAAGGAACTGGAGCTAGTTTTAAAATAATAAGAATTTTTTGGTTTTTGTCCCCAGTAAGAAAACAACAAAGGGTACACTAAATGTCCTTCTTCAAAACCTTCTTGGAAGCTGTCCTGCACTGCACCAAGAATAGCTGGGGCCTGCAAGAGCAGATCTGAAGAGCACACCAGAGAAATGAGGAGCAAATGGCCACTCCATACTCAGCTTTAAGTGTGCCTGTGAAACCCTTCCTGGCACAACCATGAATACCCAGTTTCATCACAACTATTTTTAGGCAGTTCCATGACCTGTTTGGACTACGAAGTTTTTAATATAACAAGAGATAAAGGTGTGTACTTCAGAGAGTGGAACTTCTGGTGGATTCATTCCAGCTAAAAAAGCCTTCTCCCCGTGAATGTCAATGGACTCACAGTAGGTTTTTTTGATTGGGTCCTGGATATTTTCCTCATTTCTGAATCACAGAGAAAAATAACAGCATCTCTGATAATCAGCTGAGTTTCTTTTACTCCTTACCACCTTGCCAGAGCACTGTGGGGGAGTCTGGTGAAGTTTTAGGACAGAAAAGAGCTGGGAAGCCAAATCCTTGTAGAGATAGTTCTTGCTACTGAGGTGAACACAGAAACAGAAACTATAACATACTGGTTTAAAGAGGGTCATGAAAGAGAAACTGAGTCCAGAAGTGCCCAGGAAGCTGGATGCATGAAGGGAGAGGTGCCAGGAAGGATCTCAAAAGGCCACAACAGAATCCCTCCCTGATTACAGAAAGGAAAACTGTAAATAAAACAGAAGACATTTTGTGCAACGTGGATGTGCTTCTCAGAGTGCCCACCATTTATTACCCTGATTGTGTCATTTGTCACATCTCCTGCTCCAGATGATCAAATATGGATGTGTTTTGAAAGATGGGTTCAAAGAACATTGAAACATAAATCTCTTGGAAATGAAACACCCAGTGTTCAGGACAAAAAACCTCCCTCTCATCATGTTATTTTCTAGTTTTTAAAGTCTTTAATAGATTCAGACTTATGGCAAGGCATCTGGACTCCTCAAATGCTGCATTAATGGAAGACAAGTGCTGTACAAATCCTTTCCAACGCTCCACGAAGACAAAGCAATTTGTTTTCTTACTGTTAACCTTTATTAATTTATCGAGTTTCAGTTGAGGAAGGTCATCAGAATGAAATAAAGAAATGAAGGAATGAACAGAATGCATTTCTGCTGGCAAGAAAAGCAAGAAGCAAGCTGTGAGGAAGGTTAGAAGTGCTAAAAATATGCCAGAACAATGGATCATCCTTTCTCTGCAATTTTCTTTTTTTTTCCTCCCCTAACATCTGCAGCATCTTTATAGAAAGTTATTTATCTCCTTCATTGCCTATTTCTACAACAGGAACAAGCATGGCCTTACTCAGCTAACAAGCATATCATGAGGAATTGTAATCTTAACAAAACATAAAAATTCAGTTAATAACTACAGAATTGTCATCTTGTCCAGAATACTGCCTCTGCTATTTAACTCCTAGGTCACCCCTGAGAGTTTTGATAGAAGGCTGAATCAGGGGGTGGGGTAAATAACTCCCAAATGAACCAATATATACATATTTAAAAAAAATAATTGAGTTTCAGTGCATAGGACATTTATGGGAAGAAGTGAAATAACCAAAGGATGTATAAAGGAAAATAGATTCAGGAAGACTGAAATCTCAGAATATAGAGAAAGGCTTATACAAGTCAATTAATTTTACAACTTTCCAGAAGATGCTCAGTTTTGTTATGTTTCTCTGCCAGGTCGAATGAAATTGATATTGAGCCAAAAAAGATTCAAAACACAAAATAAATCACTCTTATTCCATTGACACCTTTAGATTCTTTTCTATTTAATATTATTTTCCTTCAGACATATTCCATTCCCTTTATTTTCTTCAATATTCCTATTAAGAACTGTCTTTTGTAATGAAGAGCAAACTCTTTTCAGGAGATGTTTTGTCCTTTCCAGAGCTTCTACGCCCACTATTTAGGCCTGTTCATGAGGGTCCAGGGAAACTGTAAGAGCACAGCTCTTCAAAATTCAGTCATTACACAAGGGATGAATAATGGAGAGTAAAAGCTGTCTCCATGGCATCCAAGGGGCAAAAGGTACCTCACTAGTTTGTTATTCATAAATGCTGCTAACAAAGTACTCTTTCCTTCATATGCAAGTTTTTTTCTGCTGAGCCCCCAGGAGATTTGTCATTAGCAATCTTGATATCTTAATTATTGCACAGGCTTTTTCTGCCTTGGCTTCAGAGCTCTCCATAGATATGGCTGAGTCCTTGGCTAGACAAGATTCTCAGAGGCAAAATCTCAGAGTTTCTCAGATTCTCTCATTTCAAAATGCAAGGGTCTGGCCACTTGTCTACAGCACAAAGTCTAAAATTTTAATTGTGCCAAGTAGCTATTAATGATGAACTGGAAGACAGTTTAAGCCCAACAGAAATATCTTAAACTCATCTTGTTTAGGGAAAATTTCTTCAGACTATACAGAATCATTTCCCATCAATTTTCTCATTCTCAAGCTTCTACAATTTTCTCAAGGGTATTTCTTTAGCTGTAGGTCCATCAAGAATCCCTCTGTTCCTGTTGGGAGTTCCCCTGTCCATCACTGTGAGCTGGAATTCTCTGAATTAATAGGTTTGTCAATCTTACGGCTGGACAGAACTATTACAAGCCTTGAGGCTGATCTGTGTAGCATCCCACAGACTGCCCCTGGCTGTTCAGAGAATCAGGGAAAAGCTGCAGCAAGGCAGCTCTGGAGGTGACCCAGCCTTCCAAAGCAAGACCTTCACCAACACCAGACTGACTGCGACTAGAACTTAGAAACTACAACTAAGAACTCACAACTTCTGAGTAAACTGCTCTGGTGCTGTAACAAGCTCTGGCAAATCAGTTTTTCCTGATGCCCTCCTCAGCTGCAATCCACACTGACCCCTTGCTTCTGGGGAAGAATTCCCTTGTCTTGTTGACTTTCCAGTTTCTCTTGGTTCAGTCCTCAAGCCTCCTCTGTTCACTCTACGCTGATGTCACCTGGCACTCCTGTAATCCCATTTTTTTGTTCAAAAGTTTCTCAAAGATGCCTTCTGAGTTGTTGTGGAAATGGTGAACACTTTGGCTTCAATGTGATCAGAGCAGCTGCAAACCAGAGGTTCAAGACACTGATTATTACTCATAGTTTGAAAATTGGCCAGACTGCTGGGCTTTAAGAACCTGTTTGTACAACCCATACAAACCAGTATGTGATGACAAACAAGGGATGTAAGAGATTTTTCCCATATAACAACAGATACCTAGTTTATGCTAATTATCCATCTGCAATTGGAATTTCAAGGTAAAATATCACCTTCTTCACCAAGGTGGAACAACATGGAACTGGTGGAACAGCTCTGTGGACATAATTACTCACAGTGATTATAGAGGGTGCTCAGAAAATTTATAGCAACTGGGAGATCTTATAGAACCACTTAGGCCTTTGCCATAATCCTACCATGTAATAAATAAGCATAGCCCTGCTTTTCAAGTTGATATCCTACAATAAAGACTTGCCCAGACTTCTTTTCAGAGACACTAAACATCATAACTGGTAAATAAATGAAAAAGAGTTTTCTCAGCTCTGTTCTTGGAGAACCACAGCTTAGATTTGATTTGCTGCTATTCATGAGGGTCACACTGTGCTCCTTTTTCATGCATATTTAAGTGGCTGTTAGCTTTTTGCAAAACATTCCCTGAACCTGCAAATTTCATGAGTTTTTCCTGTAAGTGGATTATATTACATTTCTCAATCAACTCAGTAAAGGCTGCAGTGCCAGGAAGTAAAGTGGAAAAAAAAGTAAAGGCTTTTTGCCTTACACCTCAAGGTCCAAGAGCTCTCAGACACAGCAAAGCAGCAGGGACGTTCACTCTCTGTGCATTTGTAACAATTAACTCTCGCAGAAAAGAGCTCACATTCACACACATTAATTGTTCATCACTTACAATGACTCTTCTGCTCTACAGACCCACCAGGGCTTCTTCAGGGTTTTTTGTTTGTTTGTTTGTTTGTTTGTTTGCTTTATTCCAAAGCTTAGTAACCTGTGCAAGGTCAGTTCCTCGAAAACTCAGGAAAACGCGTTTGTGGGGTTAAAAAAAATATCCATGAAATGGGTTATTTTGCTCTGCAGAAGAAAAAAGCAAAAAGCTCTGGAGGCAGAGCCAAACAGGGCTGTATGGGAAGCAGTGTTGGAAGGGCACCTGCTCTGCAGGGAAGGAAGGAAAGAGGGTCCCACAGAGAAGGGGGTGATGCATCAACAGGCGATTCCTCCCTCGCAGCCGGTGGCATTTCAATATCTCGGATTTCCTGCCTCCCTGGTGGCTGGGCCCCGCTGAGCTCATCGCCAAGTGCTAAAGGAATTCCATCCTGAGGAGTGGGAGGGAAATACCAAGGCTGGGTGAAGGAGGGTATGGCTCACTGCTGAGGTGAAGAGGCAGCTTTCTGACCCCTGCATCTCCGACTGGGTGGTGCAGGTTCCAAGCAGGCTAAGTGTCACTGTGATATTTTATGAAAAATCCCTTTGCCAGGATTTCTTCTCCTGGCAAGACGGGAAGCCTCAGCTTCTCTATGTTTTGCTCCTCTGGAATGTGATTTGGAGAATTGTTTACCCAGCATGTGAATTGTTTTTGCCTAATGACCAAGCACAGCCAGCTGTGTCGGACTCTGTGATTCTGTCACAGGTTTTTATTGTTCATTCATTTCTAGCTTTCTGATGTCTCCTTTCTCTTTTTTTAGTATATTTTTAGTATACAATTTCTTATAATATAATATAATAAATCAGCGTGATGGAATGTGATTTGGAGAATTGTATACCCAGCATGTGAATTGTTTTTGCCTAATGACCAAGCACAGCCAGCTGTGTTGGACTCTCTGATTCTGTCATGTTTTTATTATTCATTCCTTTCTAGCTTTCTGATGTTTCCTTTCTCTTTCTTTAGTATAGTTTTAGTATATAATTTCTTTTAATATAATATAATAATATAATAAATCAGCCTTCTGAGAACTTGGAGTCAATTCTCATCTCTCACCTCATCCTGGGGACTCTCACATCAACACTGCAACAATTGGTGACCATAGCTAAGGGCTCAAAACAATGAGATTTAAATCATACCCTAGGAGTGAGGAGAGGCTGAAGGGGCAAACCCAGTGCTGAGAGCAAGTAGGAAAAGATGGTGAGGACATTTGCCAAAACGAGGTGTCAGAATGAACAAGTCCTGTTTGTGCAGATGCCTTTATTTTAATAAGAATTCAGAGCTGGGATGTGTCACTGTTAATTCTGTGCTGGAGAAAGCCAGAGCCCTGGAAGAAACCCCTCAAGCTTTGAGCACTGAAGAAAGAGAGATGGATTCCCTGAGCTGCCAGGGCATGTTCTGGGGGAGATAAGCTGTAGGAGATAGAAATTAGTCCCACTCAAACGAGTTCCCTGTTCTCAAACAGAAGGAAAAATCTTGAGGGAGAGCATCAGAAAAAGAAGTGTTGGGATGTAGAGAAGCCAGGGGCTGCTGGAGACATTCCTAAAGGGTCCTGCAAGAATGAAAAAAGTTACAAGGCATCTCAGAACCACAACAGCTTTGACACATGACTTGTTATGCAGCATCTTAGTGTATGTGATAATCTCTCTGTGAAATAATAGGCATTTTAACACTTCACAGCATCAAGGAATTTTCTGGCCACAGGGTTCAGCTGCACACTCCCATAAATCCAGCAGGATTTCTGGAGCAGCCTCTCCAAATTTAAATCAAGTTCAAGCTTATTAGCACATGTTTATCACCCTGGATTGGTTTGCTCCTGGGATGCACTGGTTTGGCCAGACAAAACTGCAGAAGGGTCACTGGGGCTGTCCAATTACTCCAAACTGACAACACTCAAGTGCCTCAGCACAAAGCACACAAAAAATGTCCTCCCTTACCTTTGCCCCTGACCAGCAGCATCCCTGATTCACCACAGTGTAAATGCAATTTTGTTCGGAGGAGTTTTGCTTTTATGGCTCACTAAGAGGCTTATCTGACTCTTGGCACAAGAGCCCTGGCTGCTTTGTCTCTTGCTGCACAAAGTGTAACAAATGCTGCAATGAGTCCATGGCTGCTGAGCTGGGCAGACAGATCAAGCCTGGAACCCTCGTGCTGGTTTTTCTGGGAATACCCAAATCTGGGAGCAGCGCTGAGGGGTTTGTGGTGACCTGAGTGCATAAGGGATTTATCCAGAGATGCTCCTATTTGTGAGCACCCACAGGATCACTGCTGGGGCTCTGAACAGTCCAGCACACAGCAGGGAACATTTCCTTAACTACAGCTCTTAGCTGAATCCTGGCAATCTTCAGCTCAGTCACAAATGGAAGAATGACGTCTCTGCCTCCAAGAGCAGAAAACATCTGGGTGAGACAGCACCACTCACTCCAGAACAGAGGTGGGTGTTGTGAAGAGATGGGGGATTTTGAACTTCCTCACTTGCATTGTGTCATGTCTCTGCTGTTTGACTGTTTAATGATTATCACAGGTTTTAAAGTTAATTTGGGGAGCTCTGAAGACAAAAAAAAAAGCCCTGTATTTATTGATACAAATTCAACCCCAGTAAAACCCGTGGTCTAAGTAATAGGCCACATTCTGCACAGATTTGATTGTGGTGCTGACTTTTCCCCCTCCTTAAGCAGGAATCTGTGGAAGCTAAAGCTCTCTTTACCTACTGGGAAATTTTAAAAAACCTTGATTTTGGGAACTATTAAACTTCTGTTATTAGAATAAACAAACCTTTCCCTTCTTCTCATTTGTATCTTCCTAGAAATTTCTGGTTGTGATAACTTAATATTGCAGTACATGAACACCCTCCATAATTAATTTTTTCACCATATTTGTTCTCTCTTGAGAAGAGAGAGAATATTGAAATTACATGAGGTATTTTAAAGTCTTTATTTGTCTAGTTTATGACTGCTTATTAAAGGCAAAGTCAGAGCTACATCCTGTGTTTGCCACTGAAACTGGTAAAGCTGGAGTTGGGTTATGGATCCCACTGTGGAATGGTTCTTAATTTCAACATGTCAGAGGTGCTGCTAGCAGCTGGTAAGAGTCAATAATGATCACATAAAAGCACCTGGGCTCCCCCATCCCAGGCTAAGTCCCAAGTGGTTGTGACTGGATCAACTTTTAAGATCTTCCCCTGACACAAATGGTGCTGCTCCACTGACACCAACTAAGCTGGGTTAATTTACACTGCTGGCACATTTGGCCCAACATATTTAAACTGGAACAAGTTAAAATATACTGAATTTCTTCTCTCTGCTAGAATGCATCAACTCCTACAACTCTGGGGAAGGGCTGTGAATTCCCCTTGGCTTACAGGAGGATTTCAGAGGAACTAAAGCAGGGAGATTTCCATCTCACACTGGCACAGGCCTGCCTTTTGTTTCCAGACAAATGTGTATCTAGCAGTAGACACAAGGCATGCAAAACCATACATTAAAATACCTGCCTTGCCTTTTGGTTTCATCATCTGACCTTCTCATGTGACAGAAATCCTACAGACAACTACTCTTCGCAAACAAGATTACTTACAACAGTGAGTAATGTGCTGCGCAGAGTGTCAAGCTTAGAAACACAGAGCAAATTAGCAGTGTTTGAATGCTTCATTTATTTGATACATCTTGGGCCAGTCTTACCATTAGGAATAGGGGTAGGCAGCTTGCATCTCTCCTTTTTGTTTTGTATTAAAAAACACAATGCAAACAGAAGGCAGAACGGGCTATTTATATCAGCTCCATCGGAAGTGGTGACAGGTATAATTACAGAGGAGAAATTACAGGCCTCATTTCAGTGGCATTTCTCCTGCTGTTCCAGAGAAGATAAAAGATTGAAAGTGTTCCTGACATATCTCTAAAGTAAAGATGCTTCAGTGCACTGTTCAGGTTATTTTCAGGTTGATTTAAGTACCTTCTCCAGAGCTCAGAAGGGAACAGGCTGTATGGGGTTTGCCTGTTGGCTTTGTCTCCTCCAGGACACCAATTCAAGCAATCCTGGAGCTTTTTTTGGTTAGGTTGCCCACTGCCAGGTAGGCAAACCCTGTACTAAAGTCACCTTGCCATTTGCTCTGCCAATCTTCTTGCTCTGGCCACCATCACTTTTATTTTGCTCATCACATCCAAGTTGTGGCTCAGCACCAAGCAGGAGCCTCTTGCCAAGCTGGTTCCTGCTAAAGCTTTACAGGATTGGCAGCAGTTTTTGTGTTGCACCTGATCTTGGGCGGCTTCCCCAGCACTGGGATGGTAAAGTAATGCTGGGATGGTGCTGTCCAGGATAAGCAGCAGCCCTTGGGACCCACCTGAAATCACCCAAACTGGGTCAGACAAACACCCACCACTTTCATTCCAGCAGCACCAGGGCAGCAGTGAGGGCAGAGCAGAGCTACAGGGTGTGAGCAGAGAGCTGGATGGCACCAGAGCTGCTCTGCAGCAATTTCAGCATCCAGGAGTGCATCACTTCACAGCACCGAGACAAAAACCTTCCTCATGTGGCACAGAATGCAGAAGGTGCCTGCTTGAAATTCAACAAAACCTTTACTCTTCCTTCCAGGAAACCAAATACTGAGGAGAAGACATTTAAAAGGCTCTTAACAGCAAATCTAAAGAACAAGGACCACGAACAGAAAGCAACAATAGCTCAGTTGCTTTGCCTGGATGGGGTTGTTTGAAATAATGTTGTCCTGTTACCTAGCAACATGGAGCTTATTGCTGGGCTAGTTACAACCTCATTCATATTTGTCATAATTTGGTAATCAGAATTGATCACAAATGAGACTGAATACAATCAACTGACTTATGTTTGCAGTTAGAATCAATCTAAATCAGAGAAGGACATTAAGAGCTCAGTCATCTGTTCTGGGTGATTTATTCCCATTCTGATACTTCCACTTGGATATTACCATATTGTCTGTTACTATGATCTCCAATTAGGGCTCTGAGCTTATTCTCTAGCAAGAGATACCTCTAGACACAAATGAAGGGCATCATTATACCCAACTCTTGCTAGGCTCTCTCAGTCAGCTGTGCTTCCTTCTCCATTTCAAATATTTTGTTGCCAGCTCTCCTGAGCAGTTCACATCATTTGAGTGAGACATTCAACATCCCCTTCCCACCTTGCATTTTTTAGCCACGAGCCAACTCCAGCTCTGTCACCAGTGCCAAGCACAGAGCTCACAGAAGCGACAGTCCTGAATCACCTCAGTACCTGCCCCATATCTCTGCTATGCAGCAGCTCCACTCGTGTCCCAAAAGTGCTTTGGTGGCCCATGGGTGTGATGCTTACCCAGCAGCTGAGCTCTCACACACACACAGGGCTCATCTGACAGCTGGCTGCCTATCACACAGCCTGGCAAACACAGCTGAGCAGGAACCCTCAAGGATCTGAGGCTGCTTAATCGACAGTTAGGATTAATGAGAAATAGTCTTTATATCCACAAAAGGGAGCTGCACAGAACTTCTCTCTTGATATTTGGCTTGAAAAGGAAGTGAGTTGTTTTGTTTTTTTTTTTTTTGGAGTTTGTGGTTAAACTAATAGGTGTTTAGATTTGAATATTGGTACTTGGTGTGGTTACTGAGGACGTGGATATGGTTTTGAGAACATAGGAGGTTAAAAGTAGAGAACTTTTAGAGGAAAGTTTTTTTTAGTTTTGGTTTGTGAAAGATGTTAGGTTTTTTTTGTTTAGCTGCGGCCCAGAGATGAAGCAAAATATTAGAGGCAGCAAGCAAGACAAGGTACTCAGAGCACAAGGGAAGCACTTGAGGAGGCTGGGAAACAGGCAGGGATTGACTCAGCTGCCCAAATCCACATTTGCTCACACACTCCATTCCCAGCCCACACCACTGTCCTTGAGAGCCAGTTCATTGACCTGGGATGTGAGTTTGGGTCTGGCACAGCCAGGCAGGCCCCTGGCCCACAGACATCACTGTGCCTGAGCTGCTGCAGCAGCCGCCTGTTCCAGGCACCAACAGCCCCTCTGCACCTTCCCTACTCCCCATCTGGGTCCAAACAGGACAGGAGTCTGGCCCTGGTACTCTCCACTTCTTGTCCTGGTCCTTTGGGGATCTTTTCATGACACAAAAGAAATTTGTTCATATAAAAAAATAAATTTCAGAGCTCCTTTTCTGCAGTATGAGAGTGATTTACAAACCAGTAAATTAATCTGTGTACCCCTTATGGTGTAAGCATCTTGGCTTGCTCTCCCAGCATGACTGCAGAAACACTTAATATTGAGAATTTTTTTTTTCGTGTGCCACATTCACAAATCTACAGATTTATTCCATTCAGTGCAGGGTATCCTCTCTTTGTCTAAAACAGAGGCAGTGGGGGATCATGCCATTAAATACTGCCCTGTGCAGATACACAAGGAGAGGCTGAAAATGTGTATGAACTGTTGAGAAAATGTGCTTTTTGCCAGGAGCAGGAAACCCACGGCAGGTTTGGGCCTGGCTTCAGAGCAGGGCAATGTCTGAGCCACTGTTTGTCTATCCTCACTGCTCCCTTGCCGTGGGGAAGGTGTTCTCTCAATAAATCCCATTTTTTTGGGGCAGTTTATTCTGCAGTGGGGGCTGCAAGTGGGGAGTAAAATCCCTACTCTGATCTCCCACACTCACATGGGGAATAGTAAGCAAGTTGCTCCCATTTCCTCTCCTGGCTTCAAACCACACCCAGCACACCTTGGTCCCTTCCCTTCTTTTACTGCCCTGCTTGGACAAGAAAACTGTGTCTGCACAGCCTCCATCTCCTAACAGGAATGACCCAGCTCCTCTCTTCCTCCTCCTTTGGACTGGAATGAACCTGGCAGGCCCAGCCAGAGCCTTTTCCAAATCAGTGTCTACAAGACATGGCAAAATAACTCACCTATGTAGCACTCACTCCCCTTTCTTGCTAACCTGGAATAAATTCTCCCAGGGTGCATCCATCATACTCTGGTTCATCAATGCTTCCAACCTGGGGAAACTGGTGCTAACACATCTAAAGGCAGAGATCCTAAACCTCCCCAGAATTAAACCATAATTGATGGTGAGGTTTTATTCTTGTGACTTCAGACAAGACACAGGAGCTAAATTTATTTGCATCACTGAGGTGCTGAGAACAGAACAGACCACAGCTGAAAACAATGCACATTTGTGGTAACAGCAGCACAAGCAGTGTTCAGGCAGGTGTGATGCGGAGGGAGCCTGCTCAGAATATCTTTCCCCTCTTTTTGGATACTCTCACTCAGCCCTTTGAAAGGCAACAGCCAAGAGAGAAGCGTGGCTTTCTATAAATGACTGAACATTCCTCCTGCTGGGAAAAATATGGGGAACACAAGCAAAAGCCATCCTTCACTGGAGCACTTTCCAGGACCTGTTCCAAAGGATGCAAGGCTCCCTGAAGGCCATCACCATCCTCCTTAAGGGAACATTGGCAACCTCCAACAGCAGAACTTGACTGGGAAGTAGAAGGACTTTTCCAGGGATTGTAGGATGTTTTTGGGAAGCCACCCTTTCATGGCAGAATGTTACGGGGAGCAGGAGAGGCTGTGCTGCTTTACCCTACAGGTGATGCTTTCTTCACATATGTCCTTGCATTTTTTCATAATAATTTCTATTTGGCTTGCAATTCTCTGGGGACGAGCACCACTGCAATCACAAATTTGGTTTTGGGTTTTTTTTCCTGTCGTTTTTTAAAAATGAAACGTTCATCCATAGGTCAGAAAGCATCTTGGCAGGATTGGTGGAAATTTCAGGAACTGTCCAGCTTTTCTATCTGAGCAAAGAGAAGCCTAAAGGCTCAGATATTCAGTGGCACTAGGCTGGGAGTTGGAGAGCTGATACTTGTCCTATTTGTGTCTGTGTAATCCTTAATGTCAGGCACAAGTGCTGCAAATGTCTGACTTTTAAGCCCATTTCCCCACATTGTGCTTATTACAGACTTTAAAGCCTGGACACTGATCTCTCTTGCTCTGTTTCATTTTGGCTTTCTGTACATCCCAAATCTAAATCCCATCAGCAGCTTCATGATAGCTGAGCTTCTCCTTCAATGCTCCATCTTAAAAGTTCATGCAGAACCTCAAATGCAGTCTCAGCATCTGCTCATAAAACCAAAACTGCATTTTTTGAGTCCTAAAATTGGGGAGGGGTGTCAAGAAGACATGGCTCTATTGAACTTTAGAGCTCAGAAGTCCAAAGATCAGGTGTTATTAATGTGTTTTTAAAGCAATCACACTGTCTCTGGAACTCTGACTCAGGAGCTCTGAACATCTGGCACAGGCAGCACTTTTGCTACAAAGCAAGTTGGCAGGCAGGTTAGTGCATCTCTGGGGTAAATTTGGGAGAGTTTGGAGCTAAAAGGAGAAGCCTTATTAACCAATAAAAGCAATCCTGTAGTATTCCCTTCATTCCAGGGAATTCCAGTTATTAAACAAAAATAGGAGCTTTAAAGAACACTTAAGCTGCCCCTGGCTGATCCATCTGTAGGAAGTTTGAGAAGGTTTAGTAACCAAAGATATCAATTAAAAAGCAAGTTTCTTGCCACTGCTTGGAAGCAGCTGGGCCAGGCTGTGGAGAGATGTTAATAACCAGAAGGGTGACAGACCTGCCTGGCAGTCCCTGCTCTGCTGGCAGCACCACACCAGGCTTGCACAGAGCCTGGGGCCCCCAAATCTCACTGGGTTTGGGGAATTTTTGCTTTTCGGGACAGAAAATTAGAAAGCAGTTCTCCTGTTAGGAGCGTGGACACTGCAGACATCTCTATTCACAGCTCACTCTCCAGAAATCCTGCAAAGAAAGCATCTGGGGAGCCGCATAAAATTTAAGTGCTTTGATAAGCACTTAGTTGAGGTTTTTTTGAAGGGTAACAGCTGACTGATAACATTTGTTAAAGGCTGTTCTTGTGTCACTTCTGACAGGAGGATGGATGCACTAGAGCTCTTTAGGCAACTTCAAAAAATTTCCCCCATCAGCTCACTTCGTGCTGCCTTGCTGTGCTAGTTAATTTTCTTTTGGTGGTGTTAATTATTGTACTGTCTGTTAAAAAGACATTTTCACTACCCTTCAGTCCCACGAAGTGACAGCAAATTGCTGCAGCAGGAACACTGAAGAGCAAAACTGTTCCCCTTTCAAACAAAATTCATAGTGCTCTAAAAGAACAAGGAAAGAAGTCAATTTGTTATTCACTAGAGAACATATTTTGTTGTCCTGAATAAACACAGCATCAGTACTCGGAGTCTGTCTGGAACAGCAGGGAAAGGGAACTCACAGAATAACAGATATTTATGCACTGCTTTTAAAAAGAGAGCAGAGAATGATGTGTCATGAAGCTGAACAAATTTTTTTGTGGTTTATTTGGGGTTTTTTAAATAATCCTGGAGATTTTGGTTTGCAATTGAACTTGGAAGTTTTGTAAAATGCCAGCTTGCAACCCTGCAGTCAGAGTTGCCATTGTCCCACTGTGATGGGTGAGGTTAAACTGGCTCCTGTGTTATTTTAGAGCTCCTGTGTTATTTTAGAGCCTGAGAAGTGCAGCAGCTCTGGAGCTGATTCAGGAGGTGCTCGTTCATCACTGGGGCAGCAGCAGCACCTGGAGGGGAATGGGGCAGGTGGATCAGAGTGGTAGCAGCCTCTAGCAACTCATTTTAATCTGCTCCCACAAGCCTGCAGAGGCCTTAAATGACTTGGGCTTTGTCTAACCAGGCTGAGACAGGCACAGAAAGAAACAGTGACAAACTGAGTCTGGATTGTCATAACCTGGATGGAGACAGGGGCAACAAATTACTCAAGGAAAGGTGCTAAAGCAGCAGATCCAAGCTCACCTGGCACAGCTATATTATTGAAAAATACTTAAAAATCAAAACAGAGGCACTTATGTTTGCAAAAAAAATCTTTTCTGTGCTGTTTAATAAAGGTATTTTTGAGATGGAGTGGGGAAAAAAAATCAGATCTTACTTTTTACCATGTTGCTGACTAAGCCATTACATATTTGAAAAGCACCATAAGCACTTAGCTCCTATTGAAATTCTTATCCAAGCTGATCCAAATAATACTTGTGACTTCAGTGGTTTATTTCTTTCAGCTCTTATTCAAAATCTTCAGGGTTTGTTTTTTGTTTGTTTGTTTTAAAAGGTAAGCTTGTTTGAATATACTTGCAGTGGTCAAAACAGAGGTGTGAAATCTCAGTGTAAAGCCTGTTTTCACAGTTCTGCTGTACAGGTACAACAGATAGATGTTCACAGGTGCTCTGACTGCTGCAGGTGTAGAAGGGTGACAGTGGGTAGGAAATTAGGGCATATGGCAAAAGTCATTCTTGTGATGGCATTGCACTCCTGACATGATCACCATGTTTAATCTCTTTGCATAAATCACAACCAGCCAGGCAGCATGACTTCCCTTTTGCATTATATTACTCACAACACATGGGAAATATCACAAAGAATAAAATTATACAATTTTGCTCCTCCTCTGATTTATGCATAACTCATACCTCAGCACTAAAGCCCCAGACAGCCTTGATTATAATAAATTGTTATTGCATTTGATATCTAAATACTCTCCCTAGCTGATTTGCTCAATTAAAAAATCTGCACCTTGACATAGTAATCCCCATGACTTAGTACATGCCAGAAAATTGCTCTATTTAATATGAATTCAGGAACAAGGAAAAGATTTTTGACTATCAAGGAAGGCACTTTTTTTGCCTTTATAAACAGAAAATATTGTTAGATAGCCAACTAATAAACCCAGAATATGCACTTTACATATGTGCAGCTGTAGAAATTGCTACTGCAACTGGAATTCCTAAACTAAAACAATGCATCTTCTGCCTTATGAAAAGACCTTAAGTTAGTGCATTCTTCCTGCTAAACCAAATACCAAGCAAACCCAATCCCTTGCCTTCTGCACTTGGGCATGCTGTCACTTACACAGCATTTCATTGCCTAAGCAGGAAACTTTATGACTAAAGACACATTTTAATCCCATCAACATATATTAAATGCAGCTAATATAAGTGTCACTTCTGCAGTGTGGAGCAGAAAATTCTTTTATTCATAGAGGCAGACACCATTTTGTCTTGCATTTGAAACAGTTGATGGCAATAAACTCCCCTAAACAGAAATGGGCCAAGAGCAATTGTGTCAGGTAGATGCCATTACTAGAAGCAAAACACCAAAATTCACTGAGCTACTCCCTGTGTTCCTGTCACTGTGTTCTGTGACAGTTACAGCAGATGGGAAAATCTGTTGTAGTCTCTCACACAAATTTAAAAAATAGGGACATTTAATAAATGGACCATACTTAAAAATCCATCAATAGCCCAGCCTTATTTCTCATAGTAGATTCAATTCATTCAGCGATATCTTATTTTCTGCTCTCTGCATGCTGAATGCTCTTTAGTAATATAAATGTTGAAAGTGTATGCTGTTATTACAGCCTAAGGATGAGGGAGGTGGAACTGCTGGGGTACAGTAACACCTTTTAATAAACCAAGTGATATGGTGGAAAAAATAAGCTGGCTTTCAAACTTACCAGACCTGTATCCACAATGCTCCAGAAGCACTGCCTGCCCTTCCCACCCCACCGTTCTAATTGATTAAAATAATTGGGTCATACCTACAACCATTTTTCTCAACTCAATTTATTTTTATCTGCACCAGAACAAATGAAGTGCTTGTTGAGCCAAAACCTTGTACATCTTATAGGGCTATAATCAGTGGTCTAAAGATAAATTCTTAGGCAATGAGTTTCTGCAAGAACAAAGCCATTCAATAATGCACATTTCTTCTCAGTTGTTTGGGGGAAGTTCTATTTTGACAGTAGAAGAGAAGGACAAAACTGCTGATACCCACAGCAGCAAGTCTGCAAGGTGTGCAGTGAACAGCACATTTGTCATCAATCAAGCAACAGATTTAATGTTTAGATGCACCTACCAGCCTTGCTTTGTATTAAATAAAAGGTCTTATCTCTTAGTGCTATTTCTTCTGACATAAATAAATGATGCTACATTAATCTCTGAAGCCTATTCAGATTTTCACGTTCCCTTTAACATATTTACTTTAACAGCCCTTTAATATTCACAATCAAGGAAAAGTGTCGCTGCTTTTCCTTAAAGGAAACCTGGAATTCAGAAACAGTTCTGCGGCAGGTGAATTCTTGTCTGATACTGTGACTGCAACAAAATCTCAGCCACTTTGCATGGCCTGGATCTCCTCAACAGCAACCCATAAATCCAGCTCCTCTTGAGATGTCTTGCTGGACTTAGCAGAAAGTTCAAGAACCAAAACTGGATCACAAAATCTACTCAGCATTGTCAGCAACACCAGCTGGTTGGGGGCCTCTGCACTCACCTGTACATGGGACTCAAACATACTCAGGATCTCAAGGGATGGAGCAAGGGCACAAGAGTATTGCTAAAAATTAGTATTGGAAAAGGTGCTTATTCGCATCACTGGCAAATGCAAATCTGAAGCAAAACTCAATCCCAAATGGAAATCTTTCTAGGTGTGAAATTATCTGTTCCCTTTCGCTCCAAAAAAGAAGACTATATTTTATATGATGAGGATTGAACCTCAGTATAACTCCTACATAGAGGACTAATTTAATATTGGAACAGCTCTTTAGGGATGGGGGAAAGGGATGCTAAATCTCTGGACAGGAAGAGTTTTCTAGGTTTCACTCCATTTGCCTCAGTTCATCTGTGAAAAGAAGTTAATAGCAACACACTTCCAAGGAGCATTGTGAAAATTACATTAAAGATACTGTGGAAATCTGATAGCTCTGACCTGCAAGGGGCTTCCTAATGTGCCTGAAAAACCACACAAATCTCACTTTATTATTGCTTGCAAAATGAAAGGCTTGTCTAGAGGAGTCAGAACTTTCCACAAGCTGATCAGGCAGTGAAGGAAGTTTTCACTATTTACACAAACCTTAATTCTTTGATAGTTTTGTTACTGACAGTACATGGACTACATGCCACTGCAGGCAAAGGAGCGGGACTGAGCCTGTGGGACTTAACACTGTTAAGGGTGTTTTCCATTTCTGGAAGTCACCAGGGTCCTCCTTGCTGAGCTGGTGGGAGCTGGGGGTGCTCCAGCAGCAGGCAGGAGTGGGGCTGGGTGGGCAGGAGCTGCCCAGGGCTCTGTGCCCACCTGGGCTGGCCCAGCAGGAGCCCCGGTGCTGTTTGCAGCTGCCAGCACTGCCAGCCATCTGCAGCGAGACACAGGGCACCACAACACATTGACCACGTTCCAGAAACAGGCACAGGGGGAAAAACAGGATCTGCGGGAGACTGGCCTGTCACACCCTGGTTTTAAAGCTTTAGCAGAAATTTGGTTATTTCATCCTTGAGCACAAGCATGAAATTAACTCAGATCCTAACACCCCGAGCAGCCAGCTCCAGGATTTCAGGCAGATGTCAAAACTCCATGACATGCACTGGCAAGAGGCTGCACTTGTACAAATATGCCTGTGGACAGCTGCTGGTGGGAGACAGGAGCAGGTTAGGCAAAGGTGAGATTCAGCCTAGAGCATGAAGCAAAACTGTACCAGATGCTCTGAGACAACTTGTCTCCAGTTTACATCCACAGTTTTGGCCTTTGCATCTGTTACAAAATTAATTCTCAAATGTCTGTGGAATGTCTGCAAATGTCTGCGGAATTATTTGCTACACATCATACCTGTTATAAACTGTATTGCCCCATCTTAGCAGGTCTCAATTAAAAGCTGATTTGCTTTCATTAAAGGTCCTGACTCCATTCCTGTGATAATCAGTCTAATAATTTGTGGCCATTATTAATCACAGCCATATGGAACAGTGGATGGAGGGAGGAAAAGTCCACAACAGCCTGCAAGTGGATTTGCAGTAAATTGTTTTCTTACATAGAGATCCCCAAGATGTATTTCACGATGTTATGACAAACAAAACAAAGCCCTAAGTGAATCCAGGACAATCTCCCTCAAACTCCTGCCTCCTCACCCTTTTTTCCTCCTACAAAGTCCTGATTCTATTTCAGTTATTTCTGTTTGCTGCCTGGTCTTGCAGCATCTCCACACTGAGGCAGCTATGAACATGTTCCAGCCTGGAGATGGCTGGTTCATTTAGCTCAGCTGGTCTGGGGTAGCTCTGGCTACCCTGATGGAAAGCTGATTTAGCTTGCAGCGTTTCTTTATACACTCTGCAGATGTTGTCACTTCATCCCTAGGCTCCTTTCCACACTATTGCTAAATAGTTTAAAAATCTCACCACTAAAATCCTCCACTGACCCTAGTATTGATCCCAGTTTCTAATCCACAGCATAACTTTGCCTCTCTCCACATGCTTTTTTCCTCAGCAGCTACAGAATTGCCAGAAGTGCTTATTGATGTGGTGTGACACCAGCATGCCCAGAACAGGCAAGAGCTCCAAGCAGAAAGAGTTTGGCACACACTGAGCCCTCATCCTAAGACCTCTTGGGATGATTTTGCTCAGTCAATACACTAAACTTCCCTTTAACAGCCTAGATCTTTCCATACTAAAAAACAAACAAACAAACAGGCCTTCTACTTTAAGTTTTGTCAAAAGCTGGGGAAACCACCCTGCTTGCTGAGTTCTCCTCTTGTGCTCACAGCCATGGCCTCACACTGGTGTCTGCCTTGCCTTCATGCCTTATTCATGTTCACCATGTTCTCACACTGACATTTTGACTTCCAGCTTGAGCCCAGCTGGATAAGGAAAGTGTTTACCTTGCTCTAGTCTGGGTCAAATGTAGATTGGAAACATCACATCCTAAAGCTGGTGATTCACCAAGGAGTGCATGAGACCTTGGCCCAGTTTTCACCAGACTGCATGGGTCCATCACTGTTATGGCATGAGATATTTTGAAGCTGTTTCTGCAGTGCCTACAGCCATATTTCAGACTATTTTTTTGCTTTCCAAGTTTAGAGATGTAGTCACTATGCATCACACAATGCAAATACAGCGGGTAATGAGTGAAGTTCTTCATGCAGGTCTGACAAAAACTTATACCCTATACAGAATTCTGTTTCATGAAGTAATTATTGCAGAAGGTCAGGTCTCTGAGAGAGAAACCTTTTTCATTAATTCTTTTCCACAGTATTATTCAGAACCTGCTAAATCCAGCAGGAATCCTTCCACTGATGGTAATGGGCTTTGGATAAAGTCTGCAGTTATATTTGCTGAAGATTAATTTGAAAAATTCAGCAAATATGTAATTGATTATAATTATTTGTAGTAAGAGGCAAATGGCAATGCTCCCCCCAGAGAAAGTATCAAGGTGTGACTATATTATATCCATGATTAATAACAGGCACACAGCTGGGCTCTGAAGCAGCAATGCCAGCTTTACAGCTCTGTAGCACTTGAGGATACAGCAGCTTTCATATAACACTTTGTCCAGGGCTCGGTTCAAGTCTTGTGATTTCAGACAAAAACTCTGTTTAGTATTTGGTGGGACACCCCCTCCTCCTCCCCTGCTCAGAGACTCCCAAGGCAACCAGCACTGACCCAGATGAGAAACAGGGAAGGAGCATTTGAGAGCTGCAGAACCTGGGGGGGAATGAGGAAATTTCCCCATTCTCCGTGGAGAAACGTGTCACCAGTGTGTGAAATCTTCAGAAACAGGAGTTTATAACTCCTGTCATGATTCCACACTATTACCAGAGCTCCATGATCTTTTCCCCAAGTTATGCTCAAACTGAGGGGCTCCAGCCTCTGTAAGGCAAAGGCTGAAGCTGCTCTAGCAACTGGCAACTCATGGGGAAAGTTCTGCAGTTAAACTGGGGACAGAATCAGCTCTGTGGAAGGTATTGCCTCCCCACCCCCACACTCCCCAGTCCCTTTTAAACACAGCAACAGGGATATTTTAACAGTTCAAAGAAAGATGAGAAGAAAGGAACAAAGGGTCTGTTCAGTGTTGCGGAGAAGGTCAGACTTCTGATTCTAAAGTCCTTGCAAAAAACAAAATGGGAAACAAATAGTTTCTCTCTTTTCTCCTTCCCCAAGGAGCCAAGTGCTCTGTTAGGTTATCCTTAGCCATTGTGATGAATTTTATAATTTTCTGATGTAGTTGAAACTTAAAGGAAGAGCGGAAGAAATATGGAGCTGGAAGAGGCAACATTGCCAGAGGAGAATGCAATAGCTCAGAAGGGAAATAGGCTCTCCTTGCCAGCCTGCCAGAAGTTACCAAAAGAAAAATCTATTCCAGAGCTTGGTTGCACAGATCTAAGACCACTTACTAATGCAAACAGTTCAGTGCTTTACAAAACCTTAACATTTCTGTCTAGTCCAACAGCAATGGATCCCATCAGCTGCATCTACAGCAGCCTCAGCTTCTGACATTAGAGAGCTGGAAAGAAATATTTTCTGCATTTTTGAAATATCTTCAAGAAACTCTTCTAGAAAGTAGTTGTATCTACTCTTTATTGTACACAGTAGCTATTATCTGTAGGAGCAGCATTATTTATTTTATCACCAGCTGAAAAGTTATCTGTGTTTTAGTGACTGGGAAGTGACTAAGCCCTGGGAATATTTAATACATCTAAAATACTGTTCAACTATTTTTCACCAGACACCCAGTACCTTAAGGGGATTCTTTCTATGTCTCTGGGATTTAGACACCTTCAGCTATAACACAAAAGTCTTTACAATAATGACTTTTAAAAACAGGTTCTTCTACCCTTAAAGAAGTTTCTTTGTGAAGGTTTTTCTTCTTGCTTCCTGTTAAAGGTTATTTGCCCATCCTATTAATCAGAAAACTAAAAAGACTCAACATCTGTGGTGATCCAAGTGTCTTCTCAAAGTTTATTGCTTTCAATTTATCTGCTCAAGGAGGGAGAGAATTCCTTTTGCCCTGCACAGAGCAAACATAGATCACCCAGACTGTAAAACAAAATATGAAGATCCAAAGCTCAGCTTTTCTTCAATGCTCATTAATTTTTGAGTGGTTAGAAGGTCACCTGAGATTGAGTCTCAATGGGATTTTAGACCATGATTAGAAAATATTTTAGTGTTAAAGTTAAGCAGAAGCTGAGAAGAGTCAGAGAAGTGATTGCAAAACACCTTTGAGCACATATTCCTTGGAGAAGAAACCATCTTCTGTAATGGCAGACTGCTGCCCCAATGGGGCCGAACTTTGTCGTGCTCAGAATTATGGTAATAGATGCACTTTTTAAAAAGTCTGGGAATAAGTTTGGCTCAACACTGCAGAGCAAGAAGTCTCTACTGCTGTATGTTTGAACAGCATTCAATACAGCAGGATCCCCAGTGTCCCATCCATACAAAGGATACAAGACAAAGGCTTCCCTGGAAATACCAAAGCAGCACTGGGACTCTGCCACACGCCTCAGGCTGCCACAATTAAGTCAGAGCAGGTTCTGCTCTCAGCAGAATGGGAGGCAGTCAGGTGTTGCACCATTTTTAGCCTCCTCAAATTCCACCAGAGGAACAGCCAGTTGTTACCTGCTGTGGGTCTAAAAGGGGGTTTTGAGCACAGGCTGAAACAACCTCTACACTCATAAGTGGAAGCTTTGACTCTGGTGTCACCCCACCATCCCATTGCAAGTGGTGGGATAACAGCAGCTGACCTCCCATGGCAAAAATGACAGGAGGACCTCTCAGATCTGTCCCAGCCCTATTATTTAAGAATCTATTAGCTCAAGGCTTTCATCTCTTTCACGTACTAATACAGGTAAAGACAGATGAAGATGAATAAATCCAAGCTGTAGTTCAATAATTTGGGAGTCTGCTGATGGAGTGTGTGGTACACCTTCTCAGCAGTGAAAGGATATAGCCAAAAGACAACACAGGTGCCTTCCTCCTTCTCCTTTAATCCATTTTCAGACATTCAGTTTCCCCAGCTGCTGATACTGTAAAAATGTTGCTTGGCAACATGGTAACAGGGGAAAAAAAATCTTCAAAAACATTAGGAGTTTTTGTCCTTAGAAATGTACTAGTTCAGCACATCCAGCCTCCTACAGATCCATTTTAGAGGAAGAGGCACAATGATTTCCCCCATGAACTAGTTCCAGCAGCTTTTATCGCAAAGCAGTCAAAATGGGACAGGGGCAAGGGGCCCTCAGATGCTGAAGGGGTGGGACAGACCCTCCCATGGGACTTGCAGGCACTGTGTGCCTGTTTTCCTTCCGTATTCAATCCTGAGCATTCATCTGACATCTCAGACAAGACATCTGTAGACCAGGTATTGTATTAATGGCACCTGAAGAAGTTATATCTTTATATCTCCCTCCAAAGGATGTTGCCATACTGTCCTAGGATGCAGTGATTAGCTCCACCTGCTCTTCTCCACTCCCAGTTACCAGATACTCACTAACAGTAATGAAATGGAGCCCAACCTGCTTCCAAAAGTGGCAATACCCAGGAGGAGAAAGGGCCAGGCTGCTGAAGAGCTGGCAAACCCAAGGACTGAACTTTTTCAAGAGAAATCATTGAATCAGTCACAATTCTTTACTGCTGACCTCCTGTAAACAGCCACACAAGGGACAATCAGTTAATTATTGACACTGGTGTCCACTGGAATCAACATTCCTAGAAGGTATTACACTGTAAATCCCATAGAAAAATAGTTTTAAACTCCATGGCTTTCCTCCCACTGCTCTTGCACTGGAATTTGTTATTGCACTGCACTTTTGATGTCCACAGAGCTGTGTCTGGTTCAGACTGCCAAAACCTGGTTACAAACATTTATCATCTGCAAGCCCAAGCACAGCTTGACATCAAGAGGAAATGTTCTGCCTTGTACGAGGCAAGAAGTAAGTGATGAAAGTTCCTGCAGACACAAAACAAGTACCAATATTTTTAAAGCAAGATCCCAAAAGATATCTATCTTTATTCAGCTGGAAGTAAACAGCAGAGTTGTTGTGATGGCAGCACAGACTTTTCACCATCTCTGTGGTTACTAATGCAGAGATAAGACATCTAGATGGTGGGTCTCATAAGATCAGTGACAAAAGGTCTGTCAAGTTTGAGTTGTGCCTGCTGAGCCCCACAGTTACCTAAAAATGAGGAAATACATTAGAAAGAACAGATTGCAAAAGTGAGAGATTCTAGAGTAAATATCATCAATGCCTATAAAGAGGAATAAAACACTGAATTAATGCATATCTTTTTCTGATCAGAGAGTTATGTAGATCAGGAACAGCTACCCTGAAATGAAAAGCCATTGAAAGGCAGTAAAGAGTCTGGCCAAATCAATGTAGACTTGGGAAGTCTGAGCAGTGTGTGGGGAAGGGAACACTGCTCTGAAAGACTGCTGGTAGTCTGCTAACTCCAACTCCTGCTGCAATGCCAATTTAATTAACACGCTTAACTGCTCCGAGATCTCCAGGACTGCTCACTGGATTGGCAGCCTTTTCTCACTGCTAATTGTGTTACTGCTCAGTGAACGAGAGGGAGATGAATGAGTGCAGCAGCCATCTTCTCCTGCTGAAGGAGGAGGCCACTCTCAGCGATTTGACTCTACATACTCTCTTGTTTTTGCACGTTTAGCCATATAAATAAATACAGGAGAGCTACTGCAAGCTAGTGAAAGGGATGGCAGCAGAACCAAGTCCTCTGGTGGCTGCTCATGGCACAGGGACTTGGTAGCACTGGTGGCACATCCACTCAGCTCAGCACAGCTCAGCTTCCAAATCACCACCAGCCAGGGCCACGTCTGTGTCTGGACAGGATCCTTGTGTGAGCACTCCCCAGAGGCTCTGATTAAACAGAAAGTTTCAACAGAAAGTTTATCCCTGCCCTGCAAACTCTTGTCTCGTTTGAGCAGCCCCTCCTGACAGAAGGGGACAGAAATATGATGGCAATATTGCTGGTGTGGCCAGAGGTTAAAGCACAGAAAACACATGCTGCTTAAGGGATGGCAGCTCCTCCTAAAGAGCCTGATACTCCCAGATTAGCTCATCTGTTTACTCTGAGGCCGCAGCATCCAGAAGGGAGACAATCAGCAGATAAAAAGGCACTGAATGTATTGGGTCCTTGGAGTCCTGCTGCTTTGAGAAGAGGCCTCCAGCTATGCCAAGGGACAAGCCTGCAGTTTGCTGGTTTTTTTTTTTGACTGTGGAGAATTGGAGTTTGGAATTGAGGGCAGCCTTAGGGCTCCTCTGCAAGTGCAGTCTAAATATAAACCTGCACCCATGAATTTACTGGAAGCTTCAATGCTGGCTTCAACTTTAAATGTCAATGCAAGATTAAATTTGAATCCAGCAGTGATAGCTTACATCTCCTGAAGATACAGATCTAGAGGCACCCAATTCCTTTGATTAAATTACAGTGGTAATTAACTTTTTGCATGAGGACTTTTGCATGAGGGGCAAAGGAGAGCTGCTACAAAACTATTGCCCCCTTCATCTCACTGGCTCCCTGAGGCACTCCCCGCTTTTCAGAGAGAGGAGTTACCCCATTTCCCTGGTGAAAATGCACTTGGGGCCCTCCTACTGAGAGATTGCCTCAGACCTAGGGAAGTCCAACCACTATTTAACAAACAAACTGAAGTATGGATCCACTATAAAAATATTTTAAGCAGATTCATCCCCTCTACTCTCAATAATTTAATCGAAAATATTGGTATAGATAAGCTTGGGTTTTAATCCCAGCATGAAAGACAAATTAACATTTCAGTAGAAAGTAAAAGGCTCTCACTCAAGTCAAATTCAAGACTTTTCCTGTGAACTCTAAAAGACCCTTGCACAAGTGGTGCTTTTAATCTAAGTAACTCTAAAGGATATTTTTCAGGTTATTCATGCATTCAGAGAAGAAAAAGTATCACAAGGCACTTAGAAGAGGACCAAACCAGAACAATCCACCAGTGCCCAAGGGGGAGGTGTTTTCTCCCTGACAGAACATTGACTCAAACCAACCTCTGCAGCAAAGCAACACTAGAACAGGGAGGGGGGAAAACAGCAGAAATTAAATTGCTATAAACCATCACATATTTATAATTACTTGACCAAACACATTGACACCTGTGGGTTCAGCTGCATCCTCTGAAACAAGAATAATATAAATGTAATTGAGATCTGACTTGATCTGTACAACCTATAGTACCATTCTAATGTTTGCATTATGAGAGTCTGAGCTGAAATCATCAGGCAAAGTGCTCTGTGCTTAAGAGCTCTACTCTTCAGCAGAGAAACCACATTTAAAAAGCCAGCTCCAAAAAGCTCAAGTTTTCTGCTTTTTATTCCCCGTAGGAATTAGCTGATGAAATTGCTCAGTGTTTTATTCTTCAGTTATTAGTCCGACTAAATGAGAAATAATTCCTTTTTGTCTCTTCCTCTCTTCATAATATAAAGCTTGGCAGAGTTATAGGAACTTGAGTACAAAAAATGAACAAGACACTTTGATGTTCCAGATGAGGGAAAGAGCCACGCAGAGACACAAAGTGTTCTAAATGTGGATTTTGAATTTCCCTTTCCCCAGTTACACCCATGCAACTCTTGCTGCATTGTGGTCACTTGTAGTAGAGCAAATTTGGCCTATTAAATAGCAAGAATTCACAGCCAACTTGTGTTTTTTTTAGGAGGCTGAAATAGTATATTATTAAAAATTAAAACTTCGTAATATTGCAAACACTTATTTAAATCAGTCTTCCTTATTACCCATTGCTCACTCCTTCCATTGCATTTCCAGCATGTCAACCCTCCAGTTGTGCCAGTGCTACTGAAGGAATTCCACAGATTAGGAATGAATAGAAACTCCAACACCAACTCCATGGCCCCAAGGCTGCCAGAGTTAAAGAAGCATTTGGGCAACAATTTGGGATTCTTGGGGCTCTGCACAGGGCCAGGAGCTGGATTTGAACGATCCTTGTAGGGCCCTTCCAGCTCAGGGTATTTTGTGGGGTTTTTTTTCCCCCCCCTTAAAGGAGTCAGATTCCTTTTTCTGGTTCCCATGGTGCTGCACAAGCATTTGTCACACCTGAACTCCCAGGATGGATTCCCAGCTAAACACTGATGTGGAAGGAGAAAACCCTGCAAGGGATAATGCTTTGGATGTTTCATTTGAAAAACCCATTCTTATCAGAGGACCTGCATTCATTCCTTTGATGCAAGATCACTTCCAAGAACTCTGGAGTTATTTGGAGTAAGTCACCTACTCAGTCTTAGACTTACAAACACCATGTGTACCCAATTATACTCATTCACATCTCATTTTTGCTAGAAATCTTTGACCTTAGAACACTATTTTTTTTCTCATTACTAGCTGCAGAATTTTCTTTTTATTCCCTTTTTTTAGATAGAAAACTCACATTGCTAAGTCTCACCACTCAAAATTGTACAGGTAGCAGAGAAACCAACTCAGACATCTATTTTGAAGCTATGAAAGATGATTGCTCTACCTCATGATAGCCTGGGCATAATACATGATATACAACTAAAGATTTTTCTGAAGAAGGAAAAAAAAAAGCCTATAAATGAATCAGAGGCTGCTTTGAGGCTCCTGTATTAAGTGCATCATCTTTTACATCCTAGCCATCAATAGACTCTCCCATCAATTTCTGTCCCATTAATGGGTGCTATTAAAACATTTTAAACAGGATGCATTCCACACAAATAACTGCAGAAATAGTGCTCTATGTTTAAAAGTTTACATACTCTGTTGAGCAGACAAAATACTGAGTGGTGACTAACCTATATGCTTAATGACACATATCATCCAATCATCAAAATATTCATTTTCCTGGGCTCATCTGAATAAACCAAGGATATCTCTGTGCTGCCATCTGCTTTGATTCTTATTTTGTTGCTGCTGTTCAACCATTGCACACAAATAGAAACACTCCAAGTGTAGCACAGAAGTCTTGATGCAGTTTCAGAAATATTTCACAATAAGGTACATAAAAAATGTCCCATGTAGTGTCAGAGTATAAATTATGGCAAATGGTCAGCTCAAGCTCCTTTTCTGTCACTAAGGGTTGGGAATTCCTCTATTTGCTGGGGCAGGGCTTCACAGCAAGAGGGAAGAAGTAGGAAAAACAAAAGGAATCTTGTTAGAGGCCAAAACTGCAAAGTTGTTGCAAACAGTTCTCATTTGAAAAGATTTTTTTGAACACATTTCCTTTTATTTACTATCTATCCTGCAGCACAAGTTTTCTTTGGGAAGCTCTATGGCTTTCATTTCACCTACCTACCCCCACAGCCCACATGAAACCTGGCAGAGATCAACTCCAGCCTCCACAGAAGGGCATGCAAAAACACTTTGCCTAAGTAACACCAAGAAGTGGAAAAAATGCTTCCAGGAGTTCTGAGAAAGATTTGTGCAAAGCAGGAATTGAGAAACCCTGCGCCTGCTAATGCCCCAGTGAAAAGGAACAGATCACAGCTGTCGATAGAACCTCTTGCCATTGCTGGGGGCAGCAGTCAGGGCCAAGTTCAAATAGCCAGAGGGACTCTTCAAAGGAATGATGCCATTAAACTGAACCTGGGGAGGATTTTGGAGAATCTTGGATTAATTTCCAAGTACCCTGCATGAGGTGAAACCCCCATCTTGCAAAGCAGGGAATCAAAGCTCAGGAAAAGGGTTAAAAGAGCATAAACTTGAGACAAGATATTGATCATGTTTGCATGTGCCAATCCCCAGCAATAATTCTGGCTTTCCATGTCCCAGATGAAGCACATCAGTCCCCCCAGAGGCAGCAGCTAAACCCCCACAGCTGAAGCACAGGGGTAGCCTAGAACAGTCGTCAGGCAGCTCCTCTGCACAAATTCAAAGCCACGACTTTGCCTGGAGAATCCACTGCCTGCATCAGTAACACCAATTCTGTTAGTCAGAAAGCACTGAAGGAAAAAGTGACATGCAGGAAAGAGCCCTTTTAAGCTGTCAATTCCTTGCCATCCATCAAGAATTCCACTCTGTGGCATCACCTGGAAAAACAACCCAGCACCACAGAGATCTCAGTGGAAAGATCCCAGCCAGAGCTCTGGGAAGCAAGACCTGTTCAAAGTTGGCTGCTCTTCTCCACCTTCTCATTCCTGAGCTTATTATTAAGTTATTTCACTAATGAAATAACTTTTCAGCTGGATCTGATTTGCGCCAGCTTGAAGAGTTACAGCGAGGAGAGTTTTGTATCAAGCAGAGCCATAACAGCGTTGTCAAAGCTTTTTGTGGCAGAAGTGCACATTTTTAATGTGATTTCTTATTTTAATAAACTGCAATAAAGAGTAGTGAGTCTCCTAAATTGCATCCACATGACACAGGGAGATTACAGCAGGTCTGGGATCTCTACCAGCTCAGGACATCCCTGCAGGAATTGTGCTCTCCTCAACCACTCTCCTCTGATCAGCAAAATAGAACAATGGATTTATTGTCCAATGATGCAACTTAAAATGAAAATGTTCTTTTTCAATATTCACAAGCTGCCTTTAAAACTTCATTCCAGTTTTGAGAATTTTTCCCCAGAATGACAAAACCCAGGCTTTGAGCCAAAGAGTAAAGCTCTTAACATAAAACTTCAATAAAAACCAAAGACTATCTATTTCACCTCCCCAAGGTATTTCCAGCATTCCCCAGAAAGGCCTTGCTGTGGCTATTAGCTGACTAGTTTTAGAGACTCATTTTAGTGCTCTACAATTATTGCCAACTCATCCTAAATTACCAGCTTCTCTAAGCCTGGGTGATGCAAACAGCACTTAGGAGACAGAGACATGACAGTGTCAAGCTAATGCAAGACCAGGAGCTCCTCAGTCTGTGAAACAGAAAATGTGTGATCCCTCCCCAGCACCAGCCTCTCCAGATCACTCCATTCATGCAGGAGATGAATCAGAGGTCCTGGATGGGTGTGCTTGCAGGCTCTGAGCTGACACTAAACCATTCAGAGCAGCAATATTAATATAAAAATATGCCTCAGTCCTCCTGACGGTGTTTGTTCATATCCCAAACCCTCCCCTCAAAACAAATCACCCGCAGCTTTCCTGGCTGCTGAAAAGGGAGCTGCAGGTGAAATTCTGGGCAAGGGGAATTCAAGGCTGGCTTAATGCAAGATAACATTAAGTGTTCTCTTTTTCAGTAGTGCTGGAAAAAAACTAAGATGGCTCATGCCGTGCCACTGGTGGAGCTGAAGTGATATGGAATAAAACAACCAGTGCAGATGACTGAAACAAAGCAGGAGAATTAAATCCTAGAGAACAGCCTGAGATACCTTGGGGCAACCTGAACCTTTGGGTTTACCCACATCAGCTACAGGGCTAAAATAATTCCTTCAAAACATCTCCAACCACCTCCTCTGCCGCACAACCAGCCCATCCCCAGGATTAGGTACCTCTGAGTGCACAACTTCTTGCAGAAAAGGGAAGAGAAGCTCCAGAGCAAGAGGTCACTGCAAACCCAGCTGCCTCCAGCACCACTGCAGTCACACAGCAGCTCAGAAATAGCTTTAAACTTCCTCCAACTCCTCAGATAGCCTTTAAACTTCAAGCTCACCCAACAGGCATCAAAGCAGCCAAGCTCCTACTTCCACACCTCAGCATACCTCAGGCACAGCCCAGCTGCCCAGTCCTCCCCACAGAGCCCCCTGAAAGGCCTCAAAACCATTCCAATACGTTTATTTGCAGAGAACTGATGAGCAGAGGTTCTCTACTGTTCAGGTTGCATCCCCTCAGGATAACCAACCCCATCAGCCACACTTTTAGTTATAAACCCCTTTGTGTCTTACCTTGCAGTTCTATGCATGGCTGGCCTCATCCCTCCCACAGTGGGGATCAGCAGTGGGTCAGAACCCCCAGGTGAGACATCCAGAAGAGCTGGAGCAGCCACAGCTCAACCCTTGGCTGTCCAGGAGCTTTATAAACTCTCCCCAACATCCCCTCCCTTTCCCCATCTGTGCTGGGTTCAGGACAACCAGCCCTTCACTCAACCCTCTGTGCCTGCTCTGCCAGGCAGGATGTGCTGTCCTGTCTCATTGTGCTGTCCTGCCTTGTCACCTCAGAGATCTCTCTGCTGACCCAATGGGCAAGATTATCTCAGGTCCAGCAGGCTGGGCAGGCTTAAAGTGCAGGCAGAAATTAGAAAACCCTTGGAAAACACAATACACTTTTTTTTTTTTTTTCAATGGAGCTACAAAGGACACCAAAGCCATGATAACTTCTGGTATCTCAGCTCCATGGACATCCCAGAGTCCAGCACACAGACAGATGGTGGCTGTTAATCACAGTTTCCCCCCTCTGCAGCCCAGGCGGGGAGGTTAAACAGCAGCAAGACCTTATCTGTAGCCAAGCAGCCATTTTGGGTCTCCACGCAGGGTGTCAGCAGCGTGGTGATGGATAAGGGAGTGTTCCTCCATGGCAAGGCTTTCCATCATGTTAAATGAAGGCCTGACAGCTTTGCTGTGTGCAGCCTGCCCTGCGTGCTCTCAGCCAGGGGAGAGCAGCAGCTCCACGTCCAGGGTCATGGCTCCATGTGGGCAGAGCAAAAACAGCCCAAGGACTCGGAGAAGGGAGAGCAGAAAAGTCCAGAGAAAGGTAGGGGGATTTGCTGAGTCTAATTAGCAGGAAAAAATTAGGGGAGAAGGGTCTAATTCTCAATTTAAGCGACCTTCACTGCTGCTATAGTTCTCTGCCTTCTTGTCATCTCACATCTGACAGGAAGCAAATCTTTGGGTGTATTTATTGTCAGAGCGTACTTGATACAACCACCCTCGCAGCTCCACTGTGTCCATTCTCCTCCAGGCTGAGGGGGAAACACCCAGGCCAGAGGGTGTTACCCAGCTTGGGGAGGGGTTTGTGCCCCTTGGAGGGAACACGGCATGCAGGGATGGGGCAGCTTCGTGAGAAAGGGCTGAAGAACAAAATGTGTGCACCCAGAAATTGGCTGGGTTTCTGGCCTGAGAGCCAGCAGAGGCTTGGCCTGCTCTGTGGGTGCATGGTGGGAGAGGGACATGGGTTACTGAACCCACTTCTTTCCTAAGCTAATGGCTCCAGTGTGCAGTCTAATACATGCTGGCTTTTACTTTACAAAGCCTGATGAGAGTTCTGACGTGTTCACAATTAAGGAAATGTTTAAAGAGCTCTCCCAAAAATCCCTAAAGCTTTATCTAAGAGTCCCAATATATCCCTTCTTTCCCCAGGTCCCTATCCCAGCTTCCCCCCTTGGCTGGCGCTGCCCCTGTCCATTTGTCCTTCCCCTCTGCCTTCTGTCCTTACCACCAGCAGTGTTGGTGAACCAGCACAAGCACAGTAAATACAGCTTGCTTCAGCTTTGGGAAATAGTATTCCACTTTTTATTTTACCATCCCCTCAATCCAAGTGTTGCAGAAGTTGACACCAAACCCTGCTCCCCTCGTTGCTGTTCTCCTGACACGCTCTAAATCCCAGTTAGGCAGCCCTGGCTCACGGGAGCTGACAGCCGAGCTGCTGCTGTGACACAGCACAGCCTACCCATGAAAAGGGTGGGATAACACTTTTATTGGCAAATCAGAAGACTTCTCGAGGCCATGTGCAACACAGGTTTTCTGCAGCCCTCCCCAGACACGGGCAAGGGCTCCTTGAGCTGCGTGTGGGTACAGGGATCACTGCCAGTCACGACTGCTGCTCCACCTCCCAGCAATGTGCCTTTTGTGGGCCCCAGCCTGGGAAGGGTTCTGCACGAAGATGAGCACACAGTTCGTCCTAAATGTAGAAATCACACCTACAGGGGGGATAAATAGCTTTCTGACAAGTAGACAGAAGCTAATTGAAGACTTTCACTAAAATTGTACAGTAGCAAAAGGTAAAAGTTTACTGCTAAAGCAGCTCTAAGATAATAGAGGAGAGAGATAAGTGTTGGCTCTGCTTGTTGCATAGACTATGTTTGTTCCAAGAAAAGTTAAGCAAAAAGTCCACCTCCCAGAGAAGAATATTAATATCTGTTAACTTTTATTCCCACTGCTAATATGCATATGTGTCATCGAATTCTGGCATCATTCCTCCTTTTTAAAAATATTTAGATGATGTCTTAACTTTTCTAAATTCCTTCATGAGGGAAGAATGGATAAGATACAATGCTGCTGAGCTGTGTTACTCAGATATTCTTTTTATTATTCATTACATAAAGCTGTTGATCTAGGAAGTTGATTATTATTCTATGGGAACAGAGACACTTTGGGCAGCTTGATTGGTACCACTGGTAACAAAACAAGACCAAAGCAAAAGGAAAAATCTTTAGCAGCAAAACAAAGACAAGCTTTTGCTAGGTCAGCTCCTGTGCATTGCCTTAGGGAAAATAGATGCCTCTGTTGATTTTGCAACTTTTATTCCTCGGCTCAGGAGGAGGCATTTGGGAGGAAATTATGGATGGTTTCGCTTGGAGGAAGTTTAATTTTCAAACTGCTCTGCCCACATGAGCTTTGCACATGAGGGTCTCTCAGGGCCCCCTTTTGTTTCTCGTGTGCTGGGGAGAGTGTTCAACAAGCAGCTCCTCAGGATGGGGTGGTGAGGGATAATCAGGCAGACAAACTCACTCCTCATGTCTCAGGCTAGGAGGAGATTCCAAGCCTGGATGAAGTATTCCAGTTCATTGCTTGGCACTTTAATCATGAGCTGCTGCCTTTGCATCCGAGATCTGGCCAGACTCAGTGAAATGAATCCTTTTCTCAACTCTATATTTGTTCACTCCTTTTTTCCACAGCGATGGAATTAAAAAAAAAAAGGTCATTCATAATTCTCACTGCTGCTTGGTGATCAATACAGAAGTGTCAGAGAGGTGTCTGGCAAGATGTGTCTGAATCCTCCAGAGTATTTGCTGTGCTGTGCTCAGAATAACACAGCAGGTCTGTGTCCTGCACATGAGAACATTCCCCTTACCATGGGAGTGGAGAGATGCTGACAGTCTCAGAGTGTCAGGGCTCACAAGGGCTCACATGAACTCTTCTTCACATGAAGAGCTCACAGACCCTCAGCACTGAATGTTTGCTCCTCTCTGGCAGTTTTTTGGTCTTCAAAGAGTTCTCACTGGATTCCCCACTGGTAAACTCCACTGGCCAAGCTTTATCAGGCACTGCCAGATGGAAGGTTTTCAAGAAAGCTGTTCTGACTGCTTGGGGAGTGGGAACTACCATGTCCTCACTAACCTCTTGCACAGCATAACTCAGTTTGTGGCTGTTCTAGGACCATTTATCCAAATGCTCAGCAGTCCTGAGAAACCCTTTCAAAAAGGTCTCTTCTTTTTTACATGCCACACAAGTTTCTGGCAAGGGAGGGAGAATAGTTCCTGATAAAATTGCAGAGCAATAGGACACTGCTGGAGGAGTAAGAGCTGTTTGTATATATTCCTTCCTCTGGATGTTTGTTGATGTTATTCACTTAAATGAATAACATTTAAATATGAATTGATGGCTTGTGTGCAGGGTTTCTTTGGGGGATCTGCCAATGCAGTAATGAAATGGGTGTTCTGCCTGGCCAACAGCAATTACTGTCCCCTCTGCCTGCTGTCTTCACAGCCTGCAAGTCAGTCTTCATTTCTGCCAGTGGCATGGAAATTGCTTGTCCAGCATGATGGGTTTGTTCCTCTCTCTGTGACCTGTCACACAGCTGGGCAGCCCCTGGAAAGTCAGGTTTGCACAGCACTGCTTTGGGTTTCCTGCCAAAAAAAAAAAAAAAAAAAAGAAAAAAAGAAAGAAACAAACAAACAAAAAACACCCCACAAACAACAAAAACCTCTCAAAGACCAGGTGGCTGGAGAAGGCAGAAGAGCAGGTGGTTTTGAAATTTGCAGCTGAGCAGTTTGTGAGGCTGTGCCAGCCCCAGAGGGACCCCAGCACCTGCACACCAGCTTGGAGGCACCAGCAGTGCAGTGGGGGCAGCAGAAAACACAGAGTGAGGAGCTCAGAAAGCAGCCAGGCAGAGAGGAGGGGATGAGCGTAGATGGGAGAGCTGGGACACTCCAGCGTCCCCAGCAGAGCCAGCACAGTTTGCAGTGCCCGTGCTCCAGGCTGGCACCGTGTGCATGGTGAGCAGAGAGCTGAGCCTGAGCTCTAGGCCTTGGCACAGAGCTTGATGTGGATCCATCTCGGGGCCTTTCTGGGTCGCTGCGACCCCGAGGTTGTTAAAAGTCTCTTTTCCCAGTGCAGCACTTGAAGAAGGAGTCAGAGCTCTTCATTTCTTGGTCTCAAGGTTGTTTATTGTTTCTTATCTATAAAAAATCTTCTCCTGCCCTGCTGAGGTCCATCCAGCAGGACAGTCCCAGGCACACTGCCTGCCCCCGGGGTGGTGTTATGTCTTTATACTAAAAACTACGTGTACAATGTTTACAATTGCTTCCCAATACCTATCACCTATGTTAGACAGTGAGCTTCTACTCTAAACCAATCTGTGAGTGCCAACACCACAGCAGAAGATGGAGGCCAAGAAGAAGGAGAAAGGCTGGACACACCCAGTTCCCTCCATCTTGCCTCCTGAACCCCCATACCAAAAACCCCTGAAATCTACTTTTCCACCCCGTGATAACTTCACTATTATTCTACCTAAACTGTTGTGGCTTGCAGATCTTCATATAAGGTTATTTTATACAAGATAAAATAAGGTAATATTTTATATAAGATTTTTTATTTGTTTATATTAATTTTTATATTTATTTATATTATTTAATATAATTTTTATATAAGATAAATATAAGGTAATTTGCTCCACGGGTCATAATCAAACCCACAGGTGTTTTGGGCTCTGTGCCAGGGCTTCTGAGCCCCCTGGCAGGGGTCCTGGCCATCCTGGAGAGCCAGAGGGATGTTCTGGGTTCCCACATACCCCCAGTTCCCAGGTGGCTCAGGAGGTCCAGCACAAGCTCTGGATAAGATTATTAAGGATCACGCAGGCCTGACTTTTATATGGTGGCAGGACTATATAATTTAGGATATGTAAGAGAAAACCATGCCAAAAGCTACACATGGGTTAGGTCAGGCAGCAAAGCCTCTGGTGGCACCTCAGGGGACACTGGCTGCACAACAAAGGGGCTCTCACACTGGCCAGGCCCTCTGCTGCTAAAGGAGAGGCAGCCCAGTCTTGTTCCCTCTGTGTTTCCTTCCTTTGCACATCTCTGCCTTCAAAATGTAACTTGGACATCACAGAAGCACAGCAGACATTCAGTTTTGCTCTCCACCACAGCCTGGAGAAAAACTGGTGTTACATCACAATTAATCTAGAGCACTACAAGTGATGAGTGGCCTTCAATTTTCAGGTCTAATCAAAATATGAATTTTTGCAGAACTTTGGATGCTGTCTCTTTAGTCATTTCAGAAACCTCCATGCAGCCACTGCCTACTCTCTGTATCAGAAAGTGTTAAAATCACTCCAGTAAAATGAGAACTCTCCAAAAAAAATTCTACTGTGCCTTGAAATTATATCAACTGTGATAAATGCTGAAAAAGTTTGGTTCTTTTCCCACTATTTTTCATTTTGATGCTCTTCTCATTCCAAGTGGCCCAAGGAAGGAAGCTGTGAAGTTTTCCTTCCTCAAGGTTCCTTCAGCAGGGCTGAAAGGGAAATCCAGAGCAAAGGCTATGCCTGAAGTGTGTCCAGCTAAGCAGACTTCAGCTAATCACTGAGGTTATTTTGAAGTGCTTATCCAGAATCTGGAAACTTTTATGTGGTTTTAGCACATCCCCAAAGCCGCACATTACAATGACACAAACATGACACAGTGCATCCTGTTGCTGTCTTTCTGCTTGATTGATGATTAAAAAAAGCATCAAAGCACAGTGGCAGGTTTTGAATGTTGATTTCTCTAGGAACTTTAAGAAAAAATTCAAAGTTTGGGGGGGAAAAACCCTGGGAAAAGCCTGTTCATTGTTATTTTCCCTAAAATGTATTTTTTTGCCTATTTTATTGTGGCAAAAATGGCCACAACAGGGGCAGCATGGGCAGACTAGAACTGGGAAGGTGGAGAAATGTTATTTTATTCACCTAGGATCTAATCCCTATCCTGCTGCAATCAGCAGCTCCGTTGAAGTTGATTGCCTCCAAAATTAAATTTAAGCCCAGGAACTGTGGGAACGCGTGTTCCATGTCCTGGCTGGGAGGAAACAGCCAAGGGTGGGTGGACAAGGAGGGGGGGCTTTGCTCTGTGATAAACACCAGCTGAAGGAGAACCAGTGGCCACCAGGGGCTCAAGGACAAGGGGGTGACACTGGGCCAGGGGCTGCTGGGTGTCACTGGGGGCTTCTGGCCAGGCCTGTGAGAGTGGGTGAGGAAAAGGGGAAACCAGCATGACTTGGTCCCCATCACTTCCTTATTCTCCATCTCATTTCTCCTCATTCATTTGTGTCATTGCTGTGTTCTTTTGTCCTCCATGCTAATTTGTTATTCTATTATCTGTGGAGGTGGCTTCACAACACAATTAAGGAAAAGAAATCAACATTCCCAACCTGCTTGGTTGTGCTTGCTCTGTTAACTGTCTTTTGAAAATCTGTATTTAATTAAAATGGAACATTAGGATGCTGTTTTGGAAGGTTGTAAGGCTGTTCTGTTCTCCTATCCACTGAACTGTTTATTATCTCTTCAGATTGCCTGCATTTGTAGCAATTTTTGATGCATTATGTTTTGTGCTTATGTCAAAATCAAAATAACAATGGACGGACATAAAAAGAAAAAAATCCCGGATTTTCTTATTTTTCTCTGAAAAGTAGCAGGTATTTACAAACTGCAGTCTTCTTATTTTTATCAGAATAAGAAAGGAAATTTCCTGGGCACAAATAACAGTAAATTGACCTTTGATATTTCTTTGTCCCAGAGATTAATTTGTCCTGTTTAATTATGGGATTAGTTTTCTTTATTGTGACATTGTTATCTTTTTTTTTTTTTCTTTTCAGACCTGTTCTACCTTCATGCTATGGAAATGACTGATTGAACTGATTCCCTCTGCACCAAATAAATGCTACTCCCACTCCACGGGCATTATTTGTGCTGGAAATAATTGTTGGAAATTTTTGAAAAGCCACATTCAAACCAGGACCATACCTGACTGTTTGAGAACATAAAAGCAGGATCTTAAACTAATTCATGGGCATGCACTGATCTGGGGTTTTCTTGCCCTTTTTTCACAGCCAGTGAGCAGACAGCCCTGCAGTACATAAAAATATCAACTTTTGGGTCAGGGGAGGACTTCATAGTTCCTCCATTTCCTGGTGTAAAGCTGGGATTGGTGCAGTTTTGCTGCTGCTCCTGCCCTGGGTCAGCTCGGGCTTCCTCACACCAACCCAGTGATGTCTCACAGGGTGACCCAGGGGAAATTTTCTTGAATGGGGCCAGCCAGGAGATGAGCTCTGCTCACAGCCCTGCCAGCACCCTGCAAGGGAGACTCTCTGTTCTTTTGTCAATCACTCATGTTTTTTATAGCCATCCTCACAGCAGATTTCATAGGAAGTTCAGGGCAGCAAGCCAAGGCTATTAAATGTAAATACAGTAGTGTTTCTCTTCCACTGCTGTCTAATTGCCTTGGCCCCCTGAGAAAGCAGCTGATGTGAGAGGGGGACCCTCTAACAGGAAATAAACTGGGTGTGAATCTAGGCTAATAAACTTTTTCAGAGACCTCAATTCATAACACAATGCTGCAAAAGAAAGGGTTCATCCAAGAGTTAGGAGCTCAGCTAACACTTGCCCTTCCTGGAAATGAGTGTTCTGGGTTACAATCTGTTCCCTCTATAGGTTTTAATTAAGAGCAACAACATCAAAGGGAAAAATCTACATATTTACTGATATAAATCTATAGTGGGGAGAGATTCTGCCCCCCAGTGGGGCTATTCAGTGATAAAATACAGAGTGCTGGAAAGCAGGAGAGGCCTTTGCAGCTCTGCAGCACTGGGCTGCTTCTTCTGCCAGTGAGCCCTGCTGGGGTGGGACAGAGGTGCCTGGAGAGAAGTCCTCAGCAAATCCTGCTCCCTCTGCCAAAGAGGAGCACAGAATGAATTGGATTTAAGGGATCTTAAATCTCAATTTGTTCCAACCCCCTGCCGTGGGCAGGGGCACCTTCCACTAGGACAGGTTGCTCCAAGCCCCATCCTACCTTGACCTTGGACACTTCCAGTGCCTCAATTGCTTGCTGAGTAACAAAGCCAAGTGAGATTTGTGTCTTGAACCCCAAGAAACAAATTAAGACTGAATCTGAAAATATTTCTGTGCAGGAGGAGTAGCTACCAAAATAAGACAGTTCTCTGAGCTCAAGTGTTCCTCACACACCTCTCTCTGTTCCACCATGGACTCAGTAGTGAGTATAAGTGGGATATTCAACCTGAGGCAGAGAGAAGTTTCCAATAAACAACTTAAGGGTCATTTATTTCTCTGTAAATCTAGGCTTTTAAATTAAAAAAAGTATAAATAAGTCTCTGCAGCAACATAAAGTTACCAGCTATAAAAATAAATAAACGGCCAAGGGCATGAGGAGCCTTGCTCTCTGACATTCTGTCACTTCTCAGTGGTGCTTGCTACTTCACCTTCAAACCTTCTTTTCCTCTTTGAATTCTGTTTGATTTTCTCTTCAAACTGTATTTGACATCTTGCATGATGGATGTACTATGAAAAAAACATTTCATTGTCTTAAGGTATTCTAGAAAGCCTGTTTCAGTTCTTTTTTAATTCATATATACATGCAGTTGCATGGTGAAGAAAGGCTTCCTCCAAGTAGGTCTGAAGATCCTTAAAATTCATTAACCGTTTTCTGAGGCAAGACTCAGGTGCATCCCCATGCCTATTTCAATATTTTATGGCTTAGCCCCTATGTTTTTTTTGCTTCTGAGTTGATGTTTGCTCTTGAAATCACTGAATTGTCAGCCTGATCCTGCTAAATGAGCTGTTCACCTGAATCAAAATCGTTGGCCATCTGGCATCGTGTTTGAAAAAAGAACCCAGGTTGGGTATGTGAATAACAAAGCTGATCCTCCCCCTGGCCTCCAGTGAGGCAGAAGAAGATCCACTGTCAGGGAGGTGGCTGAGCAAGGCTGTTATCTGCATTAGGATGGGCTGTGATTAGCACATCCTCCAAGCTCCCCCCTCTCGGGGCTCCTGCTGCTCGGTGTGACCCCAGGATGTGCCAGGAAGTCTCTTTTCCCAGCCCTGGGGTCAAAGAAGGAGTCAGAACGCTGCAGTTCTCATTCTCAATGTTGTTTATTGTTTCCTATCTATAAAATTCTTTCTCCTGTCCTGCCGAGGCCCGCTCAGCAGGACAGACAGAGGCACACTGATGCCCTCAGGGCTGTGTTATCTTTTTATACTAAAAACGATGTGTACATTATTTACCATAACTTCCCAATATCACCTATGTTAGACAGTGAGCTTCTGCTCTAAACCAATTTGTAAGTGCCAACATCACAGCAGAAGATGGAGGCCAAGAAGAAGAAGGAGAAAGGCTGGACACACCCAGATTCCTCCATCTTGTCACCAGAACTCCCCTTCTAAAAACCCCAAAAAATCTATTTTTCAGCCCATGACAAACTAACTATTATTCTACATAGACTTTCGTGGCTTGCAGATCTCCATCCAAGGTTGGTAATTTGCTCCATGGGTCATAATCAAAATCACAGGTGTCTTGGGCTCTGTGCCAGGGTCTCTGAGCCCCCTGGCAGGGGTTTGGGCAATCCAGCATGGCCAGAGGGATGTCCTGATCTAGCAGACCCCTCTCTGGGCAAGCACCAGCCTCTGGCTGCATCTCCTGGGAGATGCTGCAGCTCCCTGGGGCAGGAGGACAGAGAGCTGCAGGTGCTTTTGCCCCAGCAGTGACTCCAGAGCACCTGCAGGTCTGGTGTTTGCTGAGTGTTACAGTCCCTGGCACGGGCACTGCAGGCAGCAGCTCTTACCCAGCCAAGTCCTTTGCCAAATCCTTGCTTTGCTCCTGAAGGTTTTCATAATAAACACTCTTCTGAGGCCACTCTGAATTTGCTAAAGGAAAATCTTTTCATTAGAGAGCTGGGCTGAATGTCTGAGATAATAATAACTGGAGGCTATTTACAGCTAGAGGACGAGAAGGAGAGGTAGAGTCTTGTCATCTCTGGTGTGTACTCCGCTGCTTCTCGCCAGAACACATCTGACAGGACAAAAATTGGCATGCAAGTCTATATTTTGTGTTGCAGTGCAACCAGTACATGCATTTTCCCCCACTGAAAGCTATTGTCAGTGCTCCCTTTAATACTCAGAAATGGAGGGGAAGGAGAAGTGCTTGGGAAACTCAGCCTGAGATTTCTAGTCACAAGATCCCACAACAATCTTCATTTCTTTCAGTTTGAAATTAAGGAGACCATGCACTGGTTTATTTTTGGGCTTGTAAAAAGTTATAGGAAGTGTACACAGATACAGAGAGAGGGGGAAAAAAAAAGATAAAACTCAAAGAATTCCTGTACATGTCCGCAAAGACACAGTCAAAAAAATTCAGCATAAATCTACAAAATGTTCACACAATTAAATGCCTACTACATTAAGACCTGTTGTAGTTACTCCCTCCAGCATTACCTGTTGGATATAATGAGTTAATAAAGCTGCACATGGCCATCCATCACAGGGGTTATACTGCTTTGAATGAGCACTTTGAATCCAACTCAGAAACTACAGACAACATCAAAGACAGCCATGCAGAAAGCAAGTGCAGAAATGGCCTCTCACTTCTTCCCCCTTTGGCTCACGGTAAATGAATCTCACTGCATCCAATCTGATGAAAACCTGTGTCCCTGGAGCCACTCCTAAAACATGTCAGAAGCATCTATCTCCTTGTTAATCTGAAATTCTGTATCCATAAAAGAGTCAGCATCTCATTCAGATAAACCAGCCTGAGCGCTCCGCTCCCTCTTCTTGTTCCCTATTTATTTTTCAGGTAACAAGTAGGAGCACAAAAAATCTTGCTTTAACAGAGTCTTCTGAGACAGTTGCTGAAACAGAGCTGAAATATTCAGATTGTGTTTCTGGGGGTTTCTTTTCCTTGTTGCTGTGGTTTTCTGCATGTCTCCCTCCACTCATTTCCTCATTGTCGGTGCCCTCTTGCCTGAGTCCACTGCCTCAGGTTGCTTGGCTGGAGCAAAACCCCAACTCCAGCAACAGAAAAAGGGAGAGCCAGGAGGGAGAGCCAGAGACTCCAAACGCTGCTGTGAATTTTCTCCTTTCATCTGGACAAAAAACTCAGGCTGCAGCAGCCTCCTGACTGGCCTGGCAGTTGAATATAGGCGACTAAAGAATCCCTCTGCCTTCGCTGGGTTAATTGTGGGATTTGTTGTTTCACTTGCTCACAGGGAGGGATGTTTGCCTGCCTGCCTGCTGTTCCCTGTGGCTGCAGGCTGGATGTGCAGAGACAGCAAGGTGTGGAGTGGGTGAGGAGCAGAGAGCCCACCTGCACACCCACTCCTGAGCAGAGCTGCAGGAAGGAGCTGGCAGCTGCTTGCTGACAGCAGGGACAGAGCTGGGGCTGAGTCCTGCTCATGTCACAGCTCTTGCTGGAGGGAAGCATGTGGTGCTCCAGGCCAGAGGGAGCAGCACCACCTGAGAGTGCTGCAGCACCCCAGGTTCACTGGTCTGGACAAAGCAGACCTCTTTACTGCATCTCACAGAATTTCACAGGTAAAATATAGCTCTGAGCTGCCCCTTGGATACTGCCATGAATGCAAGAGAGGACCTTGCCCCCCCTTGTCCACACCTTGGAGGTCCATCCCCCATCCTGTTGCACAAAATTCAAGGGAACCTGTCACAGACATCCTTTATGAAAAATCATTTTTTTAGGATTTTTTCTCCTGAGAAGCTGAGAAGCCTCAGGAACAAAATGCAAGCAATGATTATCTGCTGCTGTGGAATGCAACAGGTGGATCTGGGATTGGCCCATGTGTTTGTTTCTAATTAATGGCCAATCACAGCCCAGCTGGCTTGGACAGAGAGTCTGAGCCACAAACCTTTGTTATCATTCCTTCTTTTTCTATTCTTAGCCAGCCTTCTGATGAAATCCTTTCTTTTATTCTTTTAGTATAGATTTAATATAATATATATCATAAAATAATCAATCAAGCCTTCTGAAACATGGAGTCAAATCCTTGTCTCTTCCCTCATCCTAAGACCCCGTGAACACAGTCACAGGCACCTGCAGTATTAAGGGCTCCCTCCATTTCCTTCTTCCAATTATTTCTCTGAAAGAGACAAATTTTGTCCCAAAGAGGTGACTTCCAGCAGCAGTCATGCAAAGGACACTTGACTAGGTGTAAAGCATGCTGCACAGAAACACTTCAGAATGCTTTAATAAGAAAGAACCACAGTGAGATGTATTTCACTTGGTGAAAAGAAATAATATATGCAGCGACTTTTGAGTGGGTTTGTGGCTTTGTCTGATAAGGGCACTGCTACTCATAATGCCCCCCTGATGCTACTTAGCTGTAAGAAGCCAGTATAAGGTTGATCAGGACAAAGAGAAGGTGCAGCTGTTGTAGAGAAAATTGCAGCATCTCCCTTTCCCTTCAGCTATTAAATAGTCCATAATGGTGAGTGGATGTTAAGGGCCAAGAAGTGAAAATATTGTTGATATTGATATGTTTCACTGTTTTACCCAGGAACAGTCAGCAGATTCTTCTAATTTTGGTGGTGGGGTTTTTTTGTTGTTGTTATTTTTGGGTTTTGGGGTTTTTTGGTGTGTGTTTGGTTTTTTGTTTTTGTTTTATTTTGTCTGAGTAAATTTGGGCTTCATGAAGAAAGGAAGGGGATCTGTTCCTACATATTGTGTCTTGTCATGCTGTGCACTTGACACATGAAGAGCTTCCCTAGGTTAATTCTCTTTCACACTGCTTGTGACCACTCTGATTGGCTGGTGACAGTTCATCCCAAATTTCCTCCACTAAATGTCCAAACTGAAGAAGAGAAGGCCTCAAGTAGATCTTACAGCACCCTTCCAGTACTTTAAAGACCTACAGAAGAGCTGGAGAGGGACTTCTGACATGGACATGTAGCGACAGGACATGAGAGAATGGCTCTAAAGTGAAGGAGGGTTAATGTAGGTGGATATGAAAAAGACTTTGCTAAGATATGAAAAGATACGAAATTTTTGCTGTGTTTTGCTGTGAGGTTGGTAAAACACTGGCCCAGGTTGCCCAGAGTGGTGGTGGATGCCCCACCCCTGGGAACATTCCAGGTCAGGTGGGACAGGACTCTGAGCAAGCTGGCCGAGTTGCAGTTGTGCTGCAAATGGCATTGGAGCAATGACCTTTAACAAGTTCCTTCCAACCCAAAGTACTCTCTGATTCTATGGCACCTCCTTGATAGAAATGAGCAGTGAGCAGTGCATGTGCCCCCTGTCTGGGGTCTCTGGTCCCTGGGGTCTCTCAGAAGGGGGTGCTTGCTGTCACAGTGCCACCACATGCCCTTGGGCAGCCCCAGCTGGGGCTGGGGTCAGGTTTGTGTGGAGCCATAGAGGGAGGAACAGCATTTGTTCACTAAGTTGTACCAACAGCTCAGGTCCAGGAGCAGGCTCTGACTGTAACCTGGCTGTGTCACAAAACCCTGGGCAGGGACAAACACAGCCATTAAACCCCTTGCAATGTGACAGCTTCATTATTTGGATGTAGCACGCAATAAGAGCAATAAGAACCCACGAGACCTTAAAACTGGAATGGCACTGAACTATTGGTGATCTTATGGAGAGCATCTGGGGGCACAGGGGGGTCTCTGCTCTGAGAAGGAAAATAAAATACTGGAGGGAGTATTCATAATTCCTTGGCCTGCACAGATCTGCCTTTTAGTGCTGTTCCCCATGCAGCAAGGATCTGGGAAGCTCTGCTACATCCCTGTAGTGTCTGCACTTTCTTTTCCCAGTGCCATCTGCTACACTGATTTGTTAAAAAGGAAAATCAAATCTCTAATCCACTGCTGCTGTGTGAATAGAATCCCACTCAGGACATTAGGTCTGTCTTGTCAAGGAACACAATGTGCCATTAAAACAAAAAGATGCCTCCAGCTTTGGGACAAAGGAGCAATGAAAATCGAATGCCACCCACTTGTGCCATGAGTGCTGTAAGCCAGGGGACAGGCCCAGAGGAGTGGATGGAATTGAAGTGTCACCTCCAGTGTGTGTGCCAGGCTGGGAGAGGATACAGTCATACAAATGCAATACTTTAAAACCTCCTTTATTTAATTCCAAATCATCATCTTCTTTTTTCTTTTCTTTTTTTTTTCCCAGGCACAAGCAGTTCTGCAGTAGCTCAGAAGAGAGAAATCCTAACCTGCCCCTTCCTGTGAATCTCCTGGGCACCTCTTTGCAACAGGGCTGCGTGTGTTTGCAAGGGCATTTATTTGTCCTATCTTCACACCTAATCACCCCCTCTCCTCCCCTCCCCAGTTCTGCCATGCCCACAGACAGGGTAAATAAAACAACACTGGATAACATCAGAGTTCCCAGCTGTTGAGGTACTTAAAGGTCTTCCCAAAGCCTGATCTCTCAGAGCCCAGTGAAATGCTAAGATCCCCGGTGTGTTTCTCTCATGAATTTCCAGCACCAGTGGCATTAGATGTGCCCATGGAAATCATTACGTTGGGAACATTTGGGTGGGAAGACATTCAATACTTGCACTGGGACTAAGATGAATAATAACACAGTTTCCTCCAGTGGCTTGAGGGCTTTCTCTTGTTTCCTTCTGAGGGGGCTTTGTTGGCCTTGCAGCTGCTGGGTGGCAGATGCTGATTTAGTGGGGCAAGGCCCCCCCGTGCCCTCCCGACTGCCGTGCCATACACATCCCCCTTTAAATCCATGGCTGCTTATGCGTCATGGATGATGCCCACGAGTTTGCTGGCAGCCCTGCCTGCAGATGCAGTAATTAATCATCAAGTGACAGGGTGGCAGTGCCCCTCATTGACTTGGGGGTGATTAAGAAGGGTTTGCTTTCTCCCTGCTGACAAAGGACAGCGCTGAGCTGAGCAGGGCTGCTCGCCGGGGAAGCGCTGCTCCGGAACCACTGCTAAGCCCTGCATTTCCAGCAACGTTTCCCATGCAGAAATGGCACAAAGTGCTTTGCAAACCAGCAAGCTGGGAGACTCAGGGAATGTGCAAACTCCACTATTCTGCAGCTTTCCCATTCACCAACCCCTTGAGGCATTCCAGCCTGTTGTGTGGCTATGAAACACCAAGCCACTGGAGAAGTTGCCTGGTACAGCAGAGGATTTTTCTAGAGGAAGAGCCTTTACTGTTCTGGAACTGAGTATTTGCAGCTCCCCAAGGTGTTAAAAATACAGTTGCCACTACTGAGTTTTGGTATTTCTATGTGCTAATCTAGTGCTGGGGGTGAAGGAGAACAGGAAACCATTTTGCGTGGCACGCATTTAAAATGAGCTCCTGAACGCCTGAGTTTGGGCAGATCTCCCACCCAGCTAAATGAGAGATTTTTCTGGATAAGAATCTTGGCATTTGGCTATAAGCTGCTATTAAGAAGTGGAACGGTTTTCACTCATGAATATTCATGTGGCTATATTGAAATGTGTATACTACCAGTGCACAACTTTGCAAATGCTTGATTCCAGTTTGTACTGGGGAAATGAGGCAGCTGGTCATTAGTTCACCTCCCAGCAGGGACTCACACAAAGCAGTGGCTGTGTCAGCCTACCTGCACCAGCTGCTATTATTCCTCTTCTATTTCACATAGGAAAGAAGCATTTCTCAGCCTCTCGTAGTCACTTTCCTCCACCTGCTTGCATCGGAAATGGCTTTTATCATTTTCTGCTTAAAACACTTGGCATATTTATTATTAATATTCGTATTATTACTCAATTGGGTATAAAGAAAAGCAATTAGAAAGACTTCACTGGGAACAATTAAATACAATAATAGTGGAGCAATTAACCTGCAGATTAAGCATAGGGTGGAGAGCTCTGTTCTTTATTTGCCCTCCCTTTACTTTCCTGTTGTGGAGGGGGGCTCTTTGGGGTCACCTATGGGGCTGAGAGCTGCCTGAGTTCTCTTGGAGGAGGGAGAGGCTGGAACTGGGCTGTCAAGACTCATGGACCTCTTCTGCTGTTCCAGCCCTTTGCCAGGCTTTCCCTCCTTTGGTTGTTGCTACATCAAAACCATTTATTGCCCTATTTGAGTTTGGTACCACACAGACCAGGGGAGTGGTGAGAAATTAAAAAGCAGGGGAGTCCTGTGGTATGGCAGAGAAGGCTCAGGAACCTCCATCTGCCCAGCCCAGAATTTGGCATCAGCCACCCAGCCACAACAGGGGCATTCTCACAGCTATTCTCTTCCAGGCAGCCAGGTGTAAACTTAGAGTCAAGGGTCTTCACCCAGTCAGCAACCACGGAAGGGATGTGTGCAAGGATTTCTGGTTTTGGACAACTTGAAAATGGTCTTATTTAGTTAGTTTTAACCTCGTGCCTGAGGAATCCATTTGAGCTTGTTCTTTAACCTTCGCCTATTTTCTCTTTTCCAGAGTCGTTCTCCAGAGTCATGACATTGCTTTTCACTCTGAAGCATTGCTTGAAAATGAAACTTCTGAATGTTCTTATTGAACCACAGCGAAATTCAACACTTTGTGTTTCTGTGTTTGTCAAGTGAAATTATTTAAAATTTTGATCCAACGTTGCTAAGACAGTCCAAAGGCTCCAGATGGATTTAGAGAATGTGAGATGTGTTGGGAACTGCTTCAGCTTTGTTCAGTCCTGCTGAGCATCAAGGTCCTGTCTCCAGACTGCACAGCCAAGGAAGGGAGAGGCTGGGAATGAGAAACAAGAGCCCGGTTTCCATTTCCCAGACTGTCACTCTTGGGGGGTACCAGACTGCTCTTTAGGGAGAGGCATCCAGCTTTGAAAGGAACCAAGTGAAACAAGGAGAGAGGCCACACAGGAGCTTGAGTGTAGTGGAATGAAAAGAAAAAAATAGATAAATGTTTTTGGGAAGTTGTCATGATTATTATAGGATGAAGAAGAAGTCTGTCCAATTTATGAATAGTCTAATTATCTAATGAATTGAGCAGCTGTCTGTGTTTGCCCTCAGAATGTAGGGATTTTTATAAGAACAAAGAGAAGTTCAAGTTTTTTTTTTAATCTAGGCATTTCAAGAAGTCAATCTATAGCTAGAGAGGGAAGGTGAATTCCATTAAACTGGTGGAAATTATAAGAAAATCATCATCAAAGAAATTTATTTCAGCAGTAGTTTATACATAAGTGAGTTTGTAGAGAGATGGATAGAGAAGTATTTCTGCTGGGGTTCACAGACAGGTTGGTGGCTCAGCTGAAACCTTGATTTCAGTGTCACTGCTCAAGGAATGAAAACCACAGCAAGGCTGAAGTCTGCTCCAAAGACCAGTCTAGAATTTTAAATCATTTTATTAAAAGTTACTTTAATAGCTGAAACAGAGATTGTTCCAGGAGGATTAGAGTAAGTGTTTGTAAGACATGAATGTGTTCAAAAAGCAAAAATAAAAAAACATATTCCTGTTAAGTCAAGTGGTACTGTAACATGCTACCACATTATCACAGAGGGAATAAAGTCTGTGAGTGAAGGAAAAACTGAGCACTCTGTGATGGAAAAGATCCTTATCCCCTCATACTGCAGAGAGGACCACATCTGCAGGATTTGTTAACATCTGAAAATATTAAATGAACAAATAAAAGCTCAATAATGCCTTACAGTTTTATCTCTTGCTAGTGGGGAATCTGAAAGCACTTCAGCAGGCAGTGTTGTACCTTACATTTGTGGTTCCAATGAGATGCTCAGGTGCTGTGACCTTCTCCTAAATGCAGGTTTGAGCAGGAAGGTGCCCAGTTTGTCTCTGGGGGTAATTCCAAGTCTTGCTCTTTGGCTGCTGCCATCTAAAAGGGCTTCAGAGAGCCACTGTCTTTGGATTATTGCCCTCAAGACCTGTGGGATGCTTGGGAGCATCAGTTACTCGTGTTATTCAAGTACTGATCATGTCCTGAGCCTCCCAGAGCTACAGGGACAGCCAGCAAGGGTTTCCAACCCCTCCATCCAGGAATATTCAGGTGTCTGGGTCTCAGTCCTGTTCACAGGCATCCTTGGTGTCCTAACAGCCCAGGAGGAGGTGGTTGTCCCCACAGCTCCTGCCCTGCAAGGTCCTGGTGCCTTGTCCCTTCCCTGCCCTGTCTCCTTGAGGGCAGCCACACTGCTCTCAGCTGCTCCCAGCTCTGATGGTTGGTGCCTTTCTGTCCTACTGAGGTCCCCACTTCCCACTCTTCGGGCACCTCTGCAGAAAGATAAACAAATGTCCATATCTCCTTAAAAAATGGCCATCAGCTTTTATATGGTCCACTTCCATCCAAATTGTTTAACTTGAACTGGTTTAACTGGTTTTCTAAAAGGGAGAATAAAAACACAGGCTAAACCCAAAACCAAAACCAAAAATCATAGGAGCAAACAGCCTTTGGAGCTGCTTGCTTTCGGTTCTACTAGAGCTTGAGGCATTTCAGAGTGAATTTTTTCACAAGCTGCCTTCCTGCTGTGGAATGTGAGCTGCAGGCTGGAGATAGCACTTCTTAAAAAGGGGAACCAGCTCCTGCTGTATTTGAACAGTGGCAGGTGACTGTGATGCTGTTCAAAAAGAAGGGCCTGTATCTACATTCTGATTCAGCAAGTACATATCTCACAACTTCAAGGAAGGCAGAGAAGCCAGATGGGATTTTGGCGGGGGTTTGTTTGTTTGTTTACTTCCTTGCTTTCATTTTGATAATGAAAAATCAAACTTTTAAAAATGAAGCAAATGCACATTTGTTTATTCCTCTGCAAATCACTCATTTTAGTAAGACATGTTACCTTTATTCCAATCTGCTAGAGCCTCTTGCCTACCAAAAAAGCCTTTCTCATCTTATGGCAACAGTTTTGGACTCAGCAGATTATTTTCCTCACCCAGGTGTGAGGATAACCCCAAAGCTTTTCACTGCTCTAAGTTTGCTGCTGGTTGTGAGACCATGGGTTATACTCTGCAGTATCTGACCCCTGCAAAGTCCTGTGCATTCCCTTCTGTATCTCTTTATGGTTTTTCTAAGGTTTTTCTTTGTAGAGAATTGCTTTTCTCTTTGCTGCCCCCAATTCCTTCTTCTTGTACCCTCCTGCCTGTGCCCTTTTCTCTGCCTTTCCCCAAATGTGCCTGGTGCTGCCTGCACAGTCTGTAGCCAACACTGAGAAAGGAAAAAGAAACTCCTCTGGTTGTACCAAGAATGGCATAAACAGGGAGAATAACAAGAGAGACCATGCACAGCGTCTCACACATGTTGTCTCAAAAGGTTTTCCCCATGGGAGTTCCACTCAGTCTCTCAAATCAACTACCTACTGTAAAAAACCAGTCCCATCCTCAGCTGCTATGCCCAGGAGCAGCTGAACAAATGGCTTTGTATTAGTAAAAGAAAGGTTTTGGTAAATGTGGATGAAAATCCTCAATCTTTTCTTAGTTACCATCTGGAGAAAATCTGTCATTTTCAAGTTTTCTGACTGGCTTCTATAGACAGTAAGTGACCTTCAGTTTTGTCCTTCAGAGATATTCTAGAAGAGATTCATGAAAATATAAACTCCAGTAAATCCTTTTGCTTTCAATTAATCTTAAAAAGTGCTATCAGCTGATATGAATTAGACCAATTCCTCAAGCAAATAACAAAATCTAGTCAAAGTCTATTAACCCCATTGGCAGTGCCATACTTCCAGTAGAGTTTCCTAAAATACAAATCCCCCACCTTGTTTAGTTTGTTGCTGTTTTTTCTTCTTAAATAAGTTAGCAAAACATCAGAAGATTAAATTCGATTCAAAGTGTTTCAGTGTTTTGCATCTTAATCTCATCTAATTTCTCAGACAGTGGGTTCTCAGCGACACTTGAGAAAATGTGACCTTTGAATTTCTGTTGTGACGTTTTTAATCAGTCAGCTGGGGAAGCCTTAAAGGCAAAGTTATCTCAGGATTTTTTTAGCAGGGCCCTCCTGCCGATTGGAAGTTATCAGCATCTTCCAACTGATATGCCATAGTTTTGAAAATGTTCTTTCTGAAGCAATTGCATCTGAACTTTTGGGGCTTTGCTGATGAACGGATGACTCATTTAGAAACATTTTACAGGATAGCAGCAGGTCTGTTCTTAATCAGTTTTCAGCAAGGAGATCCAGGGAAATTTTAAATACTGTGCTTTCATTATAAAGTTAGGTTTTATTCATGAGATTCTCATTGACCTTTTAAGTAAGATACACAGTTACCATGCCAGAATTTCCAACAAACTGAGGGAGTTTTATTAAAACTTTCTTAACTCTTCTTCCCTGAAAAAGGAGATCTATGGCTTCAAGTGAGGTGGGAATTAACCATGAGTGCTTTTGTTTTTCTGAGTGTTTTTGTTTTCCTGCTCAAACAAAGCACTATTTAGGCAGTATTTCCATTTGTGATTCCTCTGAGGATCCAGGGCACAGACACATTTCTCCATTTGACAGGCAAACTGGGAAATGAGCCTGTTTTGCTTCTCTGTGGGGATGACCAGAGACCTCTTGACATCGGGGCTCTTTATTCCTTTTGATGCAGTGTGTGTCTACCAAATCTTTGGAATTCTCCACCTGTAGAGTGGGACCTACACAAGATGTTCTGATCCCCACTGCCCCCACATTCTGCCAGTGTAAATGTTGTCTTAATCTGATTTAAACTATTCCCGAGGTAATCTGGAAGGATCAGCTGCTTCTGACGAGTGGGGAAAAAACCTAATTTCCAAAACTAAGTCTCCCCGACTAGTATTCCTTTTGGGCCGACCTTACCAGACTTCACTTTTCTTTTCCATGTAGGACAATTAAAGAACCAGAGTGGCAGTAAGGGTCATTGAAAGTGACAACTGATCTCCTGATGATCAAATTTCCTGCCAATACACATTTGTGTCCCACTAATTTCATGGGTGCTGTACCAAAGTTAAAGACCAGATTTGCAGCCATTCACTGGGATTTTGCTGGCAGTATTCCAGGTATAAAGGATAGAGGGAGTATAAAAGAATCCATCCAATTTAAAACCAAATGCATACCTCTAAAAGTGATATGGAACAGCCCCCTGTAAAAAGAAAGAACAAATATTACCTGGTTGTGTAAGGTAACACTAGCATTAGTCCAAGGAAGTTATACCTGCAAAACACAGCACTCACCCATCTAATGGATTCCACTTATCTAAGGAAAACTGGGAAATGCTGTCATGGCACTGCTTATGTGTGCATGCATATTGGCAATTTGCGTGAGATAGGAGGGAGCATCCTCTCTGTCCTTGTCTGCTACAGAGGCTCTGCCTTGTCATCTCATTTGATGCTCCCAAGTTCCTCTTACAGGGGGGGAGAGAACAATCATTCCTCATTCACCTTTTCCTGCCAGCCACTCTTTTCTATGGCTCTGTCACTTCCTCATCCCATCACCTCTTCTCAGAGTTAAAGGCTTGGAGTCTATTTAACCTCTCCCAGTGCAGAAACCATCTAATGTCTTTGACATCTTGTCCTTCTCTGTGTCTTCACTGGGTTTTGCCTGTTCCATTTTGATGCAGTTCATGCAGTATTCAAGCATGGGCAAATCTGGGGCTCATTCAGTGGCACGGAGCTGCTTTTCCTGCTACTCTTGGTTGCTTTCATACCTTACACTCTGTTTACCTTTCCAGCCTGCCTCAGGGCAATGAACAGATGTTTTTGTTGAGCAATCTACAGCGACTCTATGATCTCTTTGCAGAATGATAATGGCTAATTTAGAGATTATCATTGCATATGTGTATTTAGTGTTGTTTTCCCCATGTGCATTGCTTTGCCTTTATCAACATTGAATTTAATCTGCCAGTTTCTTCCTCCCTCAGAACTTTATGATCAGTTTTAGTTTTTACTACCCTGGATAATTTTATACCGTCAGCGAAACTGCAGATCATCCTTAGGGCTAATATTATTTAATATTTTCATTAATATATGCAAACAAAAAAAGTTTTAGTGTGTGAATTTAATTTGCTAATAGCACAAAGTTGAGAAATCTTCTTCATTTCAGTAGATGCTCAGCATATTATAGATTAATAAATATATGACTTTGGGTAGTGGAATGATGAAAATCAAAGAAAATGCAATAGCGTAAACTGCAAAGTCATTCTATTTTTACAATATATTGACATTAAAAAACAATATGCACATTTAAGAGTATATAGCAACAGTTCTTGTAAGAAAGCAACAGTTTAACACATTTAACAGTATATAGCAACAGTTCAGTAAGAAAGTTCGCAGAGAAGAAAACCAACCTGACACGTCAAACTGCAAATGGACTCTCAGCCACTGGACTTACAAAGCTCTAAAAAGTCAACCTTGTCTTTGGAGATAACAGGAGCTGCATATCGTGCAGAGATAAAGAAGGATCAGTACTATTGTGTGAGGTGCTGGATTGCCAGGTGAACCTCTGCCCGCTCATGCTCAATGGAGACTCATTCAAGTTAGAGACATGCAGGTCAGGTAACCTGGGGACTAGGAAATTTGTCTACAAGGAGCGTTTCAAAGAGGAAAACTGATTTCCCTTTATAAATGAACTGAGGAACAGAACCCTGTGAGCTAATGGTGCCACTGGCAAGGGAGGAAAGAAGGCTAAATTGATCATGGACAGATTTAACCTGGAAATTAACTGAAGCTTTCTATCAGCTGGGTGAGAAGCAACTGTAAAATGGAGCTTGAAGCCTTTGTGGAAGAGCTAGATTCCAGGACTGGCTGTCCCAGTGAAAAAGTATTTTAACTGCAAGAGTGGATTCCTCTCCTTCAGCATCCTTCCAGAGCTATTTCATCCCCTCCTCATTGCTGGAAAATGGTTCAAAAGGTGTCTCCTTGCTGCTGGAAGCACCACTGGCTCTAACAAGAGTGGTGATCTGTCCTGGAGAGAACAGGCTGTGAAACAGCCTCACTGCAACTAATAGGACTGTGAGAGGCCAAGATAGATAACATCTAGTCGAAAAGAATGATGGGAACAGCTACGTAAATTATGTTATTCCTTATAAGGTTATGTTCTGAACTCTGCCCTTTGATTGGTTAATCTTATGTTCCCCATAAGGTATTGTTTCAGATTCTTGCTGTTCATTGGTTCCCAGCCCTCTATATAAGTTTGTGTTTGCCTCCTTTCCAGGTCTTCTGGAGTAGTTCCTTACAGAGTACAGCTTACCTTTTTATTGAGCATTTATTGTTAGTTCACCTTTTATTTTCCTTTATTAAACTTTGATATTTGAGCATTCTGGTTCTACCAGTCCCTTTTTTATTTGCTGCCACGCTCCCGGCCTGTCACTGTCATACAAATCCGTTCACCAGGATTTCTTTTCTGGGAAGTTGAGAGGCCTCAGAGAGAAATATAAATAATAATTATCTGATTTGCTTCTCCTGTGTTTGCTGCTTTGGAATGTGGTTTGGACGTTGTTTACCAACTGGCCAATGTTTGATTGGTTTCATGTGAATTGTTTTTATTTACTGACCAATCACCATCCGGCCGTGTCAGATTCTGAGGAGTCAGTCATGAGTTTTTCATTGTCATTGTTAAGCCCTCTGTCTGTATCCTTCTCTTTCTTTAGTGTAGTTTTAGTATAGTGTTCTTTAATATAATACAATATCATAAAATAATAAATCAGCCTTCTGAGAAGAGGGAGTCAGATTCCTCATCTCTCACCTTGTCCTGGGGGCCCCACAAACTCAACAGCGGCTGATCCGGTCCTGAGGTTGCTCCTGCTGCTGGCAGCGAGGGCTTGTCCAGCATGTGCCATGCAGCAAATGAGCAGCAGGGCACAGGCCCTGCTCCCCAGGAAGCGCTGGATGAGGATAATGCTGCTGTCAAACTCCTGGCCGTGATGTCAAGAGTTGGCAGCTGCTCCAGCTCAGATGATTCTCAACGAGCTATTTCTCATTAACATTTTTACATATGGAGGAAAAATACTTAACAGAGCACAGGATGCTGGAGCCCTCCATCTGTAAGAGAGCCCGTGCAATGAACATGAACAGTTTCTTTACTGTCTTTCTACTATTAGAAGGTCTTGAATATTTTGACACATTTTTAGGTTTCAGGTTTTGGCAATTCACCAATAATAGCAGTCAGTTTATGCCAGTCATAGAAGCAGTTTGTGTTGTGGATGCATGGAAGTCAGAAACCAAAGAAGTGAAATATTTTTTTCTTTCAAAGAAATATATTCCTTTTAATCTTGAGCCCAAGTTGTCTCGATTTTGAGAAGGAGATTCAATGCTGCAAAAAACAAAATCACTGCTGCTTTATCCCACTGGTTGGGTTTGGTTTTGTTGGGGGTGGAGTTTTGTTTTGTTTGTTTGGGTTTTATTTATTTGTTTGTTTGTTTGGGGTTTTTTCCTTGTTTTGATTTTTTTTTCTACAGTGAAAAACTTACTGATACTGATAAATTTCTAGCCTTTGCACATGCCTTTTTGTAAGAGCAAAGTAAATACAAAGAGCATATTAATATAATGAAAAATGGCATGGAGAGCTCTGAAAAGAAAACACTCAAGGGAAAAACGTGCTTGGAAGAGTGATATCGATGCAGTAATCACCGTCTGGTCAAACCAAAAGGCATTGGGAATTTTTCTTTTTCTTCTTCTTTTCTTTTCTTTTCTCTGCTTTTATCTTTTGTTGGAGTGAGCAGTTCAGTGTCCTTTCTGCCAGCTGACGTGAAGAGGACAAAGGCCGCTTGAAGTCACTTTTACTAAGAACATTCAAGTTTTCTTTCCTTAGATATGACTGCTAGGACAGTTCTAGTTCAAAGAGGCCAGGATGAAGAGTAAGGTAGAAAGTACTAGAAGGGATTTCTGTTTGGGGGTTTTTTCCCCCTTTGTTTGTATTTCACAACATGGTGAGTCCAGGGTCTTCATCAGAGCCTTCCAGCCCCAAGGCTTGCTAAGAAAACCTCTCACTTTTCTGCCTAGCTGGGCATGGAAACCATCCACGTGCTGGCTTCATGTGCTCTGCTGAGAGTACAGACAATAAATTGGTGATGTTTCAATGGACTTTATGTACAACCTGAGGCAGAGATTAGACCTGGGTTTTTTTTTGTCCTGTTTGTGTAAACCTTATTGAGGAAGTTGCTGTCACACTTCACATTCCATTTATTTTCTTAACGGTTCATAAAAGATTACTAAGTGAATAATGAATGTTTCAATTAAGCACACAGATTGTTATCTAGGTCAATAAATTGCTTTCAAACCTTGGTAATGTCTGCTGGTGACATAAAAATTTTGGAATAGTCATTATAGATGCTTTTTTATACATATTACTGTTTATTAACCCTCTGTTAACCATTTACAAATTCACCTCTGCTAATATAACACCTGGTAAGAACTCATTCAATTGAGAGTGCCCATTATTCCAAGATAATTTTGCACTCTTGAATTCTCCAAGTAAATCAGAAAGGAAATGGCCATTCAGTATCTTAGACAAGTAGGAATGAAGCAGACATTTATATTAATCTAACAGAATTTTATGGAGTCAAGGTGGGATATAGAACTTGTTTCATTTCCAGTGGAGAGGACAAGCATGAGCAGAGAACAATTCATCACAATGCTCTTACCACAGGATTAATTTTCTGCTGTACTAAATATAAATTGGCCTGAAGAAAATCATCTCAGCAGAACTGGATATGAGCACCATAGCTGGCCAGAAAATTGGCTGAATGATGGTAAACAATGGAGGCATCAAACTGTCAGATTGTAGCTAAAAAATATAGCAGAGGAATCTGTCTTAAGATTGTTCTTATTTAACATCACCTTTAGTGATCAGGAAAAAGGCATGAGAAGCATATTAGTTAAATAGGCAGATGGTGTTGCCTTGGAAGCCAATCAAACTTTAGAGATGACAGAAATATTGCTAAAGATCTGTAAAAGTCAGGGAAAGGGATGAGGGAAAAAACAGAAACAGTTTGAATTGGTGGAGATGAAAGTGTTGAGGGGAAGATGTCCCAGAGCAGTGATGGAGCAGTGACAGCAGGGAGACACAGCTTCAAAACCAGGACAGCTCTTTGGAGCTAACAGCATTGAGGTATCTGTGATCATGAAAAATGGGAGTAATATCTCTGCTAAGTGTGTTTTTCCTATAAATGTTGCTGCCATCATCATTTTCTAAGTGCATTTTGTATCTCTGTCAGCCCTAGATGAAGAGCTAAGGTGACCTCAGATTTGTTGACAAAAAAATCAGTCAGGGCCAGCCTGAAGCCCTGCTAATTAGTGTTGTTAATTATAGGGTAAATTGGCACATTTCCAGCTCTACCTCTCCTGGTAAAAACCAAGTTTCTTTTAGGTCAGAGGTTGTGGTGCTGTAGTGAGCAGCTCACTACAGACTTGAGTGGATGAACAAAGAACCAAACCATCACCCTATAAGTGCAGAGACCTGAAACACTGATAGATGAGAGGAATGCTAATTAATTCACTTAATCACCAGCAGCTACAGCTGTGGAAGTAGCTGGTGGGCATCATGGTGGTGTGTGAATGACCTGAGAGACACAGACTCTGCACAGCATCCATGGTGTCTTCTCAGCCAGCCTGGATTAGGATGAGGATCTTCTCCTGCATCCTCGTCTGGCACAGCAGCACTGCTGTTGGCCAGATCTGGAGGAAGCTTCCGCCTTCATGGAGTGCCCTCAACAGTCCCCTTTCCCCACAAAATATGAAGATTTGGCAAATCAAGACACATATTGAAGTAATAGTTTGAATTTGAAGTAGTATTTTGAATTTTTTACGGTGAAATGTATGGAGCTACTCGTGTTCCCAGCCTGATTGATAAGGCATTTAAGATACAAATGGAAATGCAACAAGGGCAGAGGGAAAGAAATTACCCTCTTGGGTGCTCATCCAACAGGAGATCAAGTAGAAACAAATGCACAGTGTCCCTGTGGTGTCCCTGTGGTGTCCAGGAAACTTGAAAATGCACAGATTCAAGAACCTTATCCAAAATTCAGATACATGTTCAGATGGAGTAGTTCTAATGGGCCCACTACTTTGACCTGGTAACAATTCACTCAGGGTTTTTAAAATAGATTTTTAAAAGTTGGCATTAAAGAAGAGATATTTTAACTCAGCCTCAACATCTTTGAATTTTCTGGGGTAGAAGCTTAGCTAACAAAGCAATTGCAAGGACTATACAAGGAATGAGTAATAGATGGATGTAACAGTGGTACAACACTGTGAATGGAAAAATACCAAGGATTTCAGAAATGCTGGAAAGCTTCCTCTGTGTGTTCCTTTAAACGCATACATTTTCTGGATCCAAAAACTCTCTGTGCCTAAGAATGAATGCAGTAATTTTATATGAGGCAGCACTAAAAATCACACTCGAATTCCCAATCAAAATATGAAAAGTTCTGATATTTACGATTACCCAAGACAACAAAAAAAAAAAAGAGGGTTTGGTCACTTGAAACCTCCTAATGTAATGCCAATTGCATTAGTTATGGAAAATCTAAATAAAAACACGTATCAAATATAAATAAATACAAATCAAGTTCTTAATCAGAGAGTTGGTACAGCAGTTTCCATCCCCTGCAATCAGCTCTGTAATTGCCTCACCTGGAGCTGAAATGTCATCTCTCCAGAGAGGGAGGAGAAACTGTTGTCTTTCAAAAGATGATAATGGATTTGATAGAATATGATTCACAAAGGATTTTTTCATTTTCTGGCATGGCATATTAGAGAAATTTTAGTGAGATAAGTGAATCCCTTTTAACTGTCCTTGACTGAAGAACAAAATGGGAAGTGAATTGAGAGCCAACTACAAATGCTCTTTGTTATCATGTCAAGAGCAATGTCCTGCTCTGCTGGAACGTGCTTCCACCACCCCCTGCCAGCTGACCCTTATGTCAGAGAGCAAACTGTGGATAGCTGTGGAGGATTGTGGTTCTGGCTGCTCTGAGAGAAGGAGCCCCTCAGGGGAGACATTCAGCCATGGCCAGAGTGGCCAGAATGAAATCTCTGTTCCGGCATCCCCAGGGGGAATTCGAGTCCTGCTTATCTCATTTTCATGAGAGGAGCTGCAGGAGGAAGCAAGGGCCTACTGAGGCCTTTTTCTTCTGTCATCATCTGTTGTGCTGTAAATTTCAACATGTCTTTTAGGACTGGCATTGTTGACTGTAAACAGAGTTCTTCATCATCCCTCACATCTTGCAGGTTGCCTGCTTGGAGACAGCAAATTTGCCTCAACTGTCAAAAACTTCTCTTTGGATTTGGTACTCTTCCACTACCCAAAATCCCATGAATCCCCACTATTTTTAAAGTACTATTTGTCCAGTATTTACTCAGGTGTGCCATTAGGATGTGGTGTGCATGTTTTTTGTTAATAGAAATTTTAGAATATTTTCCATTTCGTGTGATATGGACTTCTATGGCCTGACTGCAACCCAACTCCCTGAATAGGTATTTATTTTAATTTCCCTCCTGTCATTAGTGTCTTACTCATCAGGGACAGAATTCTCAAAGAAGGTGGTGCAGAGGACCTTCCTAGTGACATTGGGAAAAAAGCAATGAGGCACAGCAGAGAAGGAGCTCTAACATAAGACAGCAGCTCCGTTCTTTCCAAATTACACAGCTCCAAGGAAATACCCAGTCCCCATGCATAGGACATCAGTCATTTTATCTTGGCAGAGTAAATAGATTGTGCACCAGGACTGTGCTTCTGACAGCTCCTCAGTGCAGATAAAACCAATAATTGTGCTGATAACAGAGTCACTAAGATGGATAGGTGTGTGTGGGGAAAAGCCAAGCACATTTTGGAGACACATGGCCAATTTAGCAACTTTCAAACTGTTTGACTAAAATGTAAATAGAACTCTGGTGTCAAATGCAGCTCAATAAATACTAAACACTGAACAATATGGCCATCAAGCATGGAAAATCAAGTTACACAAATTGTAAGGCTCTCTACTTGGCAAGGTTTTTTTTATTTTTTTTTAGCTTAGGATTTAGTAGCAAAACTAATATTTTAAATTGTACAGATGTCTCTTCCAAAAGGAAATGTGCAAATTATCTTCTGGCAGATGACATAGATACTTATACTCACTCCTAATTTCATACAGAAAGATTGTGTCTATGTGTCTAGAAGAACATTTATGTTACTTCACATTAATATCTGCACATGTCCAAAGTATGACTTAAAAGTAAATAGGCAAATTCAAACAGGCGAAACCCAATATTTCCCTAGTGAGTCCAGCTTTTTACTGTAGGTCTTGTACATACTTTTACACAGCTAAAATAGAGAATAAGTACTGACAATACCCTTGGATGGCACAGCTCCTGGAAAAATTGAGCATTAATCTGGCAATACCCCAAAGTAGTCTCGTTGAAAGGTGCTTAGGGTGACAGAAATAAGTAATTTGGGTATGCACTCTGTTTCCTAATGAGAAATTCAGTGGGGCTGTTGTAGTTTATTACAGAAAACTGGGAATAAACAACTACAAGGTAGGGCCACCTTGACTTGCTCTTTAATACAGCACCAAACACAGGATTCGCCAGGACCAGCGATCACTGCCCTTGCTCACAGCCCGTGCCCCCTGAGCCATCACCTTCACAAATCTCCACAAATGATCTGGTTTCCTTCCTTGTCCTCTTTGTGCCTTTCCATTTTATGCTCTTTTGTTCCCTCTTTTCTTTCAGATCACACTCAGTCAACAAAGGCAATACTTCTTTATTCAAGGGTGAATTGTAAGAGCTAGAAAACCTAAGTAAGGCAATGCAGGAATCCTGGTTTGTTATGGCCGTGTGTCTTCTAGGTTCTCTGATGTCTAACAAGATGTAATGCCAAATTGAATTTTTTCTTACATTGTTGTTTCTTGTAGATTTGCTTGATGTCTGGTAGGAGTTGAAAAGGCAGCTTTTCTCTGCTAATAGCTTCTCTTTACTCTTTCTGACAACCTCCTTCAAAAGACTTGTAAGAACTTGATATATTAAGAATTTTCCTGGCTGTCAATTTTGTTTAATTGGACAGCAAGATCAAAAGTCATTAAGGGAGAACAGGCACAGAAAGGAACAGGCATATGCATACACAAACCACTATGCAGGATTAAAATCCATGGAGCCTGTGCTGAAACAAAAATACTTTGGCATGTTTCAGATGGCTGTAGGTTATCAGCCTGAGGAATGAGGAACAGATGAAATACTACGTAAATAAAGATCCTATTCTCCAACATTTAGAAAGATCAAAGGAGGAGAAATAATGAATAAAGTGACATAAATGTCATCAGAGAATTCAATGATTGTAGCATTGTCTCAGAAGATACAAAGAATTATGCACAGATAAGGCACTAATGTGAACCTAAATCCTTCCCACACTGGCAGATTTCAGTTAAAGCTTGCAAACGGCTCACCTCCTCTGCTGATCATTTTGTTTACAGAATGGCTGCCACTGATTTTTGCCAGTAATGGATTATGAGGGGGGTATGGCTGATAGACAAATCACCAAACTGGATGAGAGAATGTATTCATTTCTGACTTTCTTCAAATTTTAGGCTACTGCCAGTCATCAAGTTACCCATCATCATAACAGTGAAGATCATTAGCATAGGCATAATTTTTCATTCTATTATGATGCATCAGTCAGAAGAAGAAGTCACAGGTAAAGTCCTACCTACTCTTTCTGTAACTGGCCACTACATTGCACTCCTGCATCAACTGGGATTTTACAAGGTTGAAGTATCAGTTGTCTGGAAGTAGGAGCATGATCCAGACCTCTGCTTGCCCGCACAGAGGAAGCTATTGCTGATAATTGTTAATTGCAGCTCAGTAAACCTAATGGATAGTCAATCACTCTGGTGCAAGTGCATTGAGCATTAATAAAGTAACTTAATTTCACCATTTTGCATTTGCCACACTGCTTGCTTTGACTCTGCTAAATTGGATCATTACCTTGTTAAACTGAAACCAACTAATTTTCCCAATTGTCTTTTATGAACAGAAAGAAATTGTTGAGCTGCTGTGGAGAGCTATGAACATGATAAACATGAAAAATTAAATCCAGCTTTTCTTCCTGCCCTTGTGCCCTGCAGTTGGTGGACGTGTGCTGTACTGACTGATTGGTGGCAGGCTGGAGATGGATGGCCAGAACAATCAGCCTGACAAATGCTTCTCAAGGAGGCAAACTGGGGGAAGGTTGGGAATGTGTTTGTTTTTTTTTTTTTTTATCAGACCTCACTTTTACTGGAAGGACTGTCCAGCCCTGGTGTTCTCATGGGAGGGGGGTGTGCAAGAATAGAATTATGCAATTATTTGACCTGGGCATGGTGAGTTCTAAAACCCCATCAGAAAAACCTTGCTTCAGGGAGGCTTCTTTGTAGCAAGAGGCAGACGGAGCTTGCTGGATTAATCCAGGTTCTGCATCCTTGCAGGGCTGCAGCTTCCATGACCTGAGTTTTGAATGAAAACAATATGGGAGGAGAAGCTTTTGTTTTGGGGAAAACAAGTGGGATCTCATAGGATTTTTAGTCAGAGAGTCCCTGGCTGCCACTAAAACCCATGACCCAAGTTGATGTAAGAGTGGATCAGGCAGAGGCCATCTTCTCTAATTTAAACAGTGAAGCAGAAATCAATTTTCCTGCCTGTGCCCATGCTCTCACCTCTCAAGAACCGGTCTGAGTCTTCACTCTGAGGGGAAGCAAGACTTGTTTTACTGTACTTACTCACCCCCATGTTGAGCCAACCGTTTAGCAGCACCACGCCTCATTGACTGGCTGTGTCCTTCCTTTTGAATAATAAGCCTCTGCTGGAAAAAGCTGGGCTTGTGTGATTTATTTCAGATTACTGCCGCTTGTGTGGACAGCAGCTTGCTGACTAGTGCTCCCCAGAGTTTGAGGCATCTCTGAATTCTGTCACCACTGCCTTGCTGGCTGGCTGGCAAGCATTAGATGCTCCACTAAGTATGACAGCAGCTCTCTGCAGAGCTGCTGGGGAAAGCCTGGGCAGCGGGAGCAGAGCAAGGCTCTGCCTGCTGTGCTGCCCTCAGAGGCTCTGCAAGCAGCAGGGGAGAGCAGGCCATGTCTTCTGCTCACTGCCTGGAACAGATTAATTCACAAAATTTCTCCAGGCTTCCACCTCACCTACATAGCCACTGCTGCGAACCTAAAGCTGGCAGGATGGTCTGGGGCACGTAGGAGTGTTTTCCTTGCAGGTAGTGGGAAGCCCAGTGATCAGTGTGGAGGGTGCTTGGGTCTGGCTTCTTGAAACGGAGCAGGTGCATCCCAATTGCCTGATTTTAGTGTTTTTTCCTACTCAGAGAACCAAACAGTCAGTGTACGAGGTCATGAGCCACCTTCTTGACTCCAGGAGGACCCTTTTGCCTCTGTAACCCTGCCATGAAGGCACCCCTGTACCTGTGTACCCCAGCTTTCTGTGACTGGCCACAGCTTGCAGATGTTACCTCAGAAATGTGTGTGGCACAGGTGTTGGGACACAGTGTCCATCAACACCATGCCAGGGAACAACTGGGAAGAGATTCTGCCTGAGGGAAGAAAAAATATGGACAATGGAGCATTTTGATTCTAGATCAAACCACAGGTGAAGGCAGGATATCTCCTAGACCCCTAAAATGCAGCTCCATAGAGGCTTCAGCAAGGACTGGTTGCACTGCTGGACTCCTGTGTCCCTGGAGTCTGATGCCACGTCTCTGTCTGAAGGGATGTCAGTCTTGATGTTTTGCATTTTCCTGCAGGGAATCAGGTTTTGGTTAGAGCTGGAGCCAGACTTGCAGGAATGTCAGGAACTCTGGCCTCTAGTTAATTTGGTTTTCTCTGGGGAAAAAATCCTCTTCTGTTGTCTGTCGCCACCCCACAAAGCAACCAGCCAAGCCTCTTCAGGAGGCAAAGAGAGCTCTCAGCAAGTTTTACATCATGGAGTGCCCTGTCATTTTGCCATTTTTAGTCATCCCCAGGCCTTTTGTGGGTCCGTCAAATATGAACAAACTAAAATGAGGACAAAGCAGTGGAGTCAAGGAAATATATGGCATTCTAGATTGCTCTACTCTCTGCCTCCTGTGAGGCTGCTGAAGCTGGAGTTCACTGATCTGTGGTGCTGGGACTTCACACATTTTCCAATAGCTGTGGGACACACATTTTTGTTTACTCCATGCTGCCACTGTGGTAGGTGACACCAGGGTCCTCAACACTGCCTTTACAGGAGTCATCTAAGAAGGAGCAGCAAAGGCAGAAGAACTTTCTCTCTGCTGAGGACAACATTGTGGTCTCACTCCAAGCCATTATTCCAAGTGCGAGCCAGTTGCTTAATTTTGTACACAGATCTGTTCTGCTGTTGAGCAGCAACTTTCACTGCCTGCTTTGGTTCAGTGCAGTCAAAACATATCCTTCCAAGAGAGCTCTAAGTGGATCCTGTGTATTTATTTCAGATCCAATAAAGTTAACCAAAGCAGCATATCTCCATTGCATAGTGATATAGAAGGTAATAAACAGCTGAAACAATTGATTAAATGCCATAGCAAAGCCATTTATAGGACGCACCCTGCAAAGCAGCAGAGACACATCCTATTACTAAACATGCTCCCACAAGTGCCTTCTCTTCAAAGCTTTTCCAAACACAAGAGGACAGTTAGGTGAAAGAAATGCCCTCTGTGCTTGGAGGGAAGGCTTTGGAAGCTGGGTCTGCTGAAAAGCAACCAGAGAGGCACCCACAGGGCTTTTTGTAAGAGATAAAGACAAAGGAGCTTCCTCCTGGGAGACTTTTTGAGCTTTGTAAACTGCTTCTGAATCTCAGCACAGTGGGAGCCTGGCTTAAAAGTCCCAGAAAAGGCTTCAGGACAGGGGAAGGAGCACAGATCTGCCAGCTGCATTGGGGCTCTGAATATTCTTCTCTTTGAGATCAAATCTACAAGAATCTGGAAAGAAATGTTGGTTCTCTGGTTTTGTTCTTAACCTTTTATCCCTGCTACGTCATTGAAACTTCATGAAGAGTTCAGAGGACAAAGCCCTGCAGGGAAGGGTGGCTTCAGCCAATACGGAGCTCCAAGTACGAGGAGATAAAACCTTAAACTAACCACTAAAATAAAGTGATTTTTTCTTCTCTAGCTCCAAAGAATTTGTGCAGCTCCCCTGTCATAACCTTCCCCACCTTCTTCTCTTATTAACCCAGCCCAGGCACACTTTGACGAGCGCAACTTGGATTTCAATCTGTAGAAAAATTAAGATTTCTAGGGGCCATGGCAGCAAGATCACCTGGCTGTGACCACTTCTCCTTCCTAAGCACATGCCCCATGCTGGCAGCACACAAGGAGAGGACCTCAACCCCCTCAGACTCATTAATCTTCACCTTCTCACTGTGCCTGAGCTCTGACAATGTGTTCTCCTTCCCTGCTTCAGCAGTTCAACGTTGCATAACAATTCTTTTTGCCCTTCTCTGTGGATACGAGGAAGCGTTCCAGCTTCAAGGGAACAGGGACCCTATCGACTGCAAAGACAGGCACAAAAGGACAAAGATATTGAGTTGTTTAATTAGCAATGGAGTGGGTGAACCTGTGGGTGGAGAAGAGATTGAGTATAAATGATGGAGAAAGCTGGAAAACAAACTAGTTTTGACTGTTTCTCAGAATTTTCTGATCTGAAAAGGTCAAAGGCTAAAAAAAGGGTTTTTTTGGAGTGTTAAAAATACCAGGATTGTTTCCCTCTGCCAATAGCTTCTTCTATTTATTAAAATTATTTTTCATCTGCTGAGAGGCCTTCCCAAACCCAACATGCATTTTTTAGCTGCAATATTATTAGCCTGGCAGACAAAACAGAGTCAAAACAAGTAATGTAACTTAGGGGAAACAAGTTCTACAATAATAATAATTATTATTATTGGGGTTTTCTTTAATTTACAAAATTTTATTTTGGAGAGAAGGAAGGATCAAAATAGCAAACTAAAAAGAATCTTCAGCTTTTGGTATTTCCTCCTTTCAGCTCTTCTTACTTAAATGAACAAAAAAGGAGGGATGGAGACATAAGGTGGAAAACAGGGAGAATCTCACACCTCCAGATGTACACTAGAAACCCTAATAAAAGTGTTAGGCAAATAGTCCTTATTTTAAAACTGTGAAACTTAAAAAAAATTTTTAAAATCCTAGGCTGCTCTTTTTGGTGAGCGGGTGGAATTTTGCTCTTTTCAGGTTCAGCCTTGGCAAAATATTTAATCGGGGGGAAAAAAACTGAAATGCATCTGGTTCTTCAATGCCCTTCACTGAGCTATAGTCAATGCCTTGGTAGTCCAGGTCGAAAGGATCTGCTGCATCAATTTATAGGCACCCATCCCAAAATTTCTCCAATAGAGAACACACTTTGAAAAGCTAAAAATACAGTTCCAAATCATTTTGGTTTAGGAGCAATTAAAGCCCTAATTCTGCATGCTGCCAGCTGATTTCCTATTGCAAGCACCCCTTTGGGAAATCAGTGTCTGGTTTGTGGGTTACTTTGTTCATTCTTAAGTGCTTGAATGATATCTTGAGCAAAATTCTCATATGGCATAAATTTATACTAGAACATCCCAGCCTAGCTTGATCTATTGCACACAGAAGTTATTGACTTCAAGGCCACACATCACTTTGGGAAATGGCAGGGAATTTCTTGCTGGTGAATGAAGCAGGATGTCCCCATGGCTGCATTGGCCTGATATGTTTCCCTAGTCAAAAGAGATGGAAACAGTTGAAATTTTTGTTGAGGTGAAAGGTCCTTTCTTATTTTACTTGGATTAGTTTTCTTGTACTCAAATTAAAAAATGGTAGAAATCAATGAAGGTTTGGCTCAAAATCAACCATTTACCCATTTTGAAATTCCTTTCCTCAAAGAGGTGTTTCTTCTAAGAGAACCAGTGAAAGATATAATTATGTTTTTCAGTGAAGATTTTCCCAGTGAATTTACAACTATTACCTTTGCCAACTTTTTTGCTTCCTCCACCCTCCTGATCTTGTGGGTTGCAAAAGATAGAAAATATTCAGCAGTGCTTCCCATAAGGCACTAAAGCTCAGAGGATCAGTCAACTCACTGTAAAAGATGCAAAGAGTAGACATATGACTCCCCCTTGTGAGTTATGGGTTGGAAAAAGACGCGGCTTAATAGCCTGGTGTTTGTGTTCATCAGCCCCTTCCCTTCAGGGAGAGCACTAAAGGATGCAAGCAATGTTTGCATTTTGTGATCTGATCGGATTCCTTCCCATTACCAGATAAAAGGCCTTCTCAGTGATGCATTTATCAGGTTATTTTAAAGTAAAAAAGAACAGAATGAATCATCTGATGAACTTAAAGTCCAGAAGGCGGAGAAATGTCACTTTCTGCATTAGGACAAATGGACAAAGAGGAGAAAATGAGGTTAGGCCTGGGGGATGCTCCCTCCTGCCAGGCTGGCTCCGCTGGCAGGCAGCTGTGGCAAAGCACAGTGTCATCCAGGGAACACCATGTGCCAGTCACATTTTGTCACTGGCAGGTTCAATGCCGATGTCCCTCCAGTGCCACTTTAGTCCAGGAGTCTGTGCTCAGCCATCCCTGTGATATTCCATGGTCCAAGGTCACCTCACCATGGTCTTGAAATACTCAATTGTGTTAAATTGTCTTGGCATCTCTGATACAATGAATCCTAAATTCTCCTTTGCACAATATCTTAACTTCACCAGGCACTGAGTCCTGTGTTCCTGCCTGCATGCCCATCTGCTTTCCTATTTCTCCATCCTGGAACAAGTCTCGGGCACTTCCCAGGGCCTGGAAAGCACCAGATCAGAGGAAAGAGGCAAATTTAACCTGAATTTCCTGCTTTCAGAGTGAATACTCTGACTCGTGGGCTGCAGTTTTAGCAGCACAGTCACATCTCCCACGCTGTGAAGAGCAGGTCACAACCCAGGGCACTTCAGCTGCAGAGAATGTCAGGATTCGATGTGTCTCCTCTCAGCCACCTCCACACAAGGCTCCACTCAACTGTGACAGCTCTGTAAGGTTCTTACTCTCTCCAGACCCTTTAATAAGAGTATGGGCTTGCCCTGGGTGTGAGACATTTTCTGAGGAGGCACAAAAATCCCTCTAGACCTCGGGGCCCTGGTGCTGGCTGCTCAGGTGGGCTGTGGGAGGATGTCTCTAGCCAGAGACATGATCCACATGGGTAATCTGTGGGAGCATTTGGAAGTGTTGTGTCAGGTGCAGCCCAGTGGAGAATTGAACAAGCAGGATTTGGATGAACATAATGAGTTGCTTGACAGGTAATTTTTGTTCTCTGTTGTGCTATTTCTGCAGTGGCAACTGTCACTGTGAAAACCACCAAGTTTGTTACCATGACATTTGTAATAATTACATCCCACTCTCTGCAGTGAAATGGGGCAGAAATGTCGATTGAAATCCCCAGTTTTCATGGGGTTTGGGCCAGTGACAACTCATTTTTAATTTTCAGAGCCCTAGGAGGGAAAACCACGTAAATACCTCGGGTCCCCTTTGTTTCAGTCTCAACTGAGATACAGCAGGAAAAAAAAAAAAAAAAAAGAGAAAGACCTGGCACAGACAGAGCAAAGAAAGATTAGGCCTAATTTAACTATGTAGAGAACAACTCATTTGCTAACAGCTGCTGCATTATAGCTCACCAGCAGGCAAATGTATAGCCCCACTGACTTCCCAGCTCCACATGGAGCAAGCTTCCATGAGGAGGAAGGAGGAAGAACAAAGGTGCCATGCCAAGTGTTCATTAGCCATCATTAAAATGTGAGATTTTCTCTCCACAGCTGCAGGATTCCTGCTCCCCTCCCTCCCCGAGGCCGCATTAGCATCTGTGATAACATAATTGCTCTGCAGACGTTCCCCAGCAATGGGATTCTGAGGGAATTGCAAATACAGTGCAAATATGCCCTTAATAAAATGAGTTCAGATAATGGGATCTGAGGTCTACTTCTCCATGCCTCTTCATTTCTAGTGCAGTTCTCTTAATTTCTGAGATTGCCCATTTGCCTCTCTGTCCTAACAGCCTTAAGTAGAACTAATTGTGTGGATGAGAAAAGGCAGATTTGTACCTAAATACTAAAGAGACATAGGCTTATACTATGCCTTTAATTATAGAAGTCATTAACAGTGCACAAATATAGCCCAGAAAAGACCTTGGCCCCATTGGTCCCTTTAATACCATTAGTCAGTACCCCCAAACCATTCACAGCACTCTCTAAATTTGGTACAAAGTTGTTAATAGTAGAAATGTTAAATAATTATTCTGCTTTTATAGATACACAGACAACTCAAGAGCCCTAGAATTTAAAATACTGCCTTGTGATGTTAGTCTCAAGCTACATCAGGGAAGGTATAGGTTGGATATTGGGAAAAAGTTTTTCACCAAAAGAATTATAAAGTACTGGAATGCTCTTCCCAGGGAGGTGGTAGAATCACCATCTCTGGATGTGTTTAAAAAATGACTGGACATGGCACTTGGTACTATATTCTAGTTGAGGTGTTAGGGTATAGGTTGGATTGATGATCTTAGAGGTCCCTTCCAACCTCATTATTCTGTGATTCTGTCCAGATCCCTGCAGGAAATCCCAGTTCTCCCCACACTTTGCTATTTCCTATTGGGCTGTCCTGGGCTGGTTCCTCTCCGAGTTGCAAATTCCTGGTGGACACAGGTACCTGAGCTCTCCTTGGCCAACAGGCCGTGGTCACTCCTGATTTTCAGTGCCACATCAATGGCACAGCAGTGCTGGGCTGATGGCAGGAGGGAATATTCCCCAGAGTGAAGCAGACACTGTAGGACACATTCTGCTGATTTTTCCGTGGATTTAAAGGTGATTGTGTGCCTGATGTGCAGCACACAAAAAAAACCCAGAATAGCAGCAGAGCCATGTTGCCAGTGGATGGAATTGATGCACTGGGCAGCACAGGGTGAGGCTGGAGGGAGGGAACAGTCTGAGGCCAACCAGCATGGGACTGGTGTAGAGCAAGTGCAAATCTCAGAAACCCCATGCAGGCCTGTGTGCCAGGGTTGTGTAAGTGAATACTCTACTACACTTGCAACCCAAAGTGACAAGGCATCTTATATAACTTCCTCACTGTCATGCTATACTTAGATTTTGAATATGGTTAACAGCTTCTCTTAATACCAGATGTCCTACTATTGTCAGCCTCCATTAAAATTGTGGTGATATTTCCTGTTGATTATCAGCAGCAAAACTGCTGAGATGAGGAATCTTCCTTGCTGGAGGACAGGTGGAAAGGAAACCCTGCCAATCTGCCACTGGGGAAAAAATACAGAACTTTTCTATTTTTTTTTTTCATTATATATCTATTTAACATAGCCTGGAGACCAAATCAAGTTTTTCCTTAACTCACAAGGAGAAAGTGTCCTAAGACAGCAGCCTACAAGAGGGGAAAAAAAAAAAAAGGAAAAAAAAAAGTTGTTGACATTGATAGGGAAAAACACTGAAGAGGTAAAATGCTTGAAAATACCACATGGTACTTCATCAGTCAGGACTGTCTTATGCTGTTATAAACAGATGTAACTGAATGATACTTTTTTTTTTTTTAAGCTGAAAAAAGCTCAGGTATTGCTGCCAGTGAATACCTATATAAATTATATACTCCAAAATTACTTCCAGGCTTGTTCTAGGAGAGAAAAAGTTGTCTGTCCCCATGTGCCACTTGACAAATGTCTCTCCTGTAAACAAACTGCTGAAGTCAGTCGATGTTTGGAAGCGTCTCCTTTGAAGAAAACTTGCTGATTGAGTCGGCAGGGCAGAGGGGATGAGAAGAGGGCAGAGGAGGCTGGCCAGGGCCAGAGCATCTCCCTCCTGCTGCTCTCAGAGGAGGGATGCCCTGGCTTTGGATGGGGCTGTCTGGGAAGCTTCAAAGGCAGCCAGGGAGAAGAGCTGCCTCTCTCTTACTCAGAGACAAGCTGTTGATTGTCAGGGGAACTCCCAAAAGGGCATACACACGCTTACCCCTTTGAAAAAATCAGGTCAAATTGTCTTCTTATTTATTACAAGTTAAAATAAAATACATCCCTTCTTGGTTTCAAAAAGCTTTAGGTCACTACAGCTAATTTGGCCTAGAAACCTAGAGATGAAAGCTTTGCATGCCATTACCACTCCATTAGGGACTCCCAGGAGCCTCTCCATCCCCACCCTCCACTCTCTTGCTTTAATGGTGGAGTTTTCCTAAATCCTGACTCAAAGCAACCACTCCACCCAGAAACTGGGCTGGGAGTCAGATGTGGTGAGCAGGGGATGTACAGCTTGGGCATGGAGCAGGCAAAACCAGGAAGTTTTGCACACTCTGGGGCCTTTCTCAAAGACAGATTCTGGGTTTAGGATTAAATTTGGTGCCTGCCTCTTGATGAATTTAACAGCCTCAATGAAACAGAAAGATCTTGTGTAAAAAGCCCAGCAGGCAGGAATCCTGCTTAATTACATTTTCTACAGGCCAGTAAATGCCTATGAAAAACAGATGTGTAAAGAATTACTTCTTTATAACAACTTCAGTAAATTATTATAAACTGTACTCACGACTATAGATGAGAAAAAGCAGTGCTCTGTAATTGGCCCTGGACAGTGCCCAGATCATCCAAAATCCCTTTTCTTGTATTTTTGTTTGCAAATTGCATTTTATAGTAGTGGGAAGACACTCCACCAGGCACAGAAAAATAATTACAATCTCTCTCAGGCAGTTAAAAGAACACGGTGCTGAGTCTTCCAACAGCCCCTGAGGGCCTCGCCCACAGACACACAGGCTGTCATGTCCCACTGCACATGCACTGTGTGTGTTTGGGGGGATTCCCCCAGGGAGCTGCTGCTCTCAGGGCTCGAGCAGAGATGCTAATCAGCACTGCCAGGACCTTTCTGTAGGAACTGTCACTCTTAAAAAGGGGGGTGTGACGGTAGCTTGTTTCCAAAATTATTATATTTACTGCAGATTGGAGTCCTGATACATCCCCCTGCCTCCCAGTTCCAGGAATAAAAAGTCTTCATCATGTCTTTCTGCTTCACTTCTGCTTCGAGACTGTGCAGGTGGCAAATAAAACGTGCATGACTGCCTGGGAGTCTCCTCCACATCAGAAATGATGACTCTTTAAACAAGAATCAAATTAGACAGCAGCCTGTTCAAAGCCAGGCTGGAAGAGGTCTCACCTCTGAAGTTATGTAAAGTCCCAATACATTTTGTTGCATGTGGGTTGTATTTAAAAAAGGAGAAAAGAGACCCCACACCTTCCTCTGCCCCTGCTGCAAATCCAGCATGCAGCATTTGGGCGGCTCCCACAGGCACTGTGGACTGATTCTGTGCTCTGTTAACAAAGTAGATCACAGAACAGGCAATGGCAGCATGCTGCCATCCTCCCTGTGCCAGCACTGGGGGGAATGGCACAGCTTTGCAGCTCTCTGAAGGTTTTACTGACAGCACAAACTGCAGCCTTTGCACTGCAGGGGCTGGGGGGCAGAATCCTTCGTGTCTGCTCTCCCTGCCCAGCACAGTGCAACTGCAGCAGGAAAATCACTGTTCAGCCCCTCTGATCTGGAGTCTGGGCCTTTCTTCCCTGTCCCAGCCATGGAGCACCTTGGCTGGTATCAGCCCCTTTTGGAGCAGGCACTCAGCACCAGCCACGGCCATGAAAGATGCAGGACCCATCCTCATTCCTTGTCTGCCTGCTCTGGTCTGGGTGTTTCACACCACTGATGGCTCCAGCTGCACAGACTCACTCATGGACAAGCCTGGGGTGATGCTCCATGCCTGAGGGCACAAGCCTGAAGGGACCATGTCCAGCTGTGGGTCAGGGAGAACCAATTCCACAGCCATGGCCACCCCATGGCACCCCTGTGCCTGTGGATGAGCTGTGGGCAGAGTGAGAAGCACCAGAACAAACAACCTCAGCTCGCCACCCATTGCCTCACTGAAGGTTTGTGACAGACTGAGTGTAACCTGGAGTGAAAACACGAAAAATTCATGCTGGCAAGGTGGGAGGGCAAGCATTTGACTTAAATTGAGGCTGGAGGAGGAAGGGTGTTTATTAAGTGCTTTTTAATCATTTGCACTTTGTTTTTTCTCAATAAACAAATCACTGATTAGGTGTTTGTCTTGATTGGATTGATAATTTAAGTAAAAAGTCCCCAAATTCAGGTTCTTTTTCCCCATGACGCCCTGGGGAAGGGGAATGATCTTTTAAGTCTTCATCAACTTCAAAGAACATGACTGGCAGGCTGGGACACACTCTTCAGCAAATTTAGGTGCCAGACTCTACCAATTCTGTTAATAGATTTTTTACCCCGAGGTTCACATTTCCTTATGTTCCTGTTTTGTTTTGTTGTTTGTTTGGTTTTTTTTTTTAGAATAATGGCAAGGAGACAACTCCTCCACCTTATCTTCTCCTTGGTACCCGTCAAGTCCTTGCTTTTGAATTTGGAAGTAAATGAGGACCTTTTTAACAATGTACTTTTTCCTCTTGTCTCATTCTCACACCAAGTTCTATACCAATTTAACAGATGCTTTTCTCCAAACATCAAATTAATTCAAAAGCCTGCAATTCAAATTCTCAAAACTTGTCCAAGTTGTAAACAGCTTAAAACAGATCTCACAATAGAAGTTCTGAGCTGCTCTAAGCTGGGATGCTGGCTCCACATACAATTACTAAATTAAAATTCAGGTTCCTCTGTAAACATTAAAGCTTCCCTGAATCCTAAAGCTTAAATAGTTCAGCTTTGCAGGTGTTTACAAATATTGAAAGTTTTCTAAAGCCTTTGGCTCTGGATACCATTTTTCACTAGTAATAAAAATGAGACTAGTGTCTAAAATTTTTCAGAATTTGGTTGCCAACACCATCATTCAAAGTTAATTCATTTTCAAATGTAATTCAGATGCTTTTACACAGGCAGGACAAGACCAGCAGTCAGTTCAGGGTGCACATACTTGAGATGGCTGGGGAAACAGCTGCTGAAAGAAGATATTTGCCATTAAACCTGGGGTTCAGCAGGAGTTATTCTGCAGCTAATAGAGAGCAGACCTCCAGTACTGCAGTCTGTCTGCACTGCCATTACCTGCCTCTATTTATCATAGCTCCACAGGCTGAAAATTCCTGAATCTGCAGAGCAGCTACAGCCTTGGGGACAAATGGATTCAGGTAGGGGCTGGGAGCTCATCTGGCCATGAAAAACCAATTAGCAGCAGGGCTTTGCTGGTATTGTTCTCTGTGGTCAGCAGAAGACCTTTCCCACAAGGAGCTTTGCAGCACACAGCTCCTTCAGGGAGCAGCAGGAAGGAACTTTCTTCATCTGCCAGAAGGATCCTGCCTGCAGTGGGCTGGGGAAGTTTGCACTTAAAGCAGGTGGGCTAATTAGGAGTAATGAGGTGTATACATGGCCTGAGGATGCAGTGCAGCCCATGGAGATGTTCTGTTGTTATTCTGTGTTAAACCCTTCCAGGAACCTGGAGCTTTCTCTGGGCTGCAAGGCCCTGCTGATGATCTTTGTACAAAGATCTGTTAAAGCATCAGAGCTGTTTCTATTTCCCCAGCTTTCCTGTGATGTAACCCTGGGCTGGCTGCTTCCTCCTGCTGTGTCCTTCACATCCCACTTCTCCTGCCTTTTCTACCTGACCACTCAGAGCAACTTTGGTGTCCACGTTATGGAAAATGGAGAGCACCTGTCAAAAGGGAAAAGCTTGGTGCATCCACATCTCTGCTTCTGCAGAGCCTGACAAATTACTTTTGCAGGGAGATAAAATCTATGCACAGCTCCTGCCATCCCTCTCTGAAAAGCCCTTCACAGCTTTGAGCACCAAAAGAAATAAATTAAAAGGATCTTTTGCAGCTGTGGAGAACGTTGGTCCTATTTTATTTCCTCTCCACTCATCCATCCAGAGTGCTGATGTCCATGTGGCTGAGGAGCCCACTGTACCAGAGGAGCCTCCTTACCTAAAAAGTGTAGAGAAGCCTGAAGTATCCCCAGAAAAGTATAACCTTTGAGGACAACAAACTGATTCCTAGAACATTGACATCTGGAGTATTGATACATTTGTCTGCACTCCTTTCAAAGTTCCCCAACTACATTTGGGGAAGTGTTTCATAAAGGAGAAAATTAACACATGGTATCAGATAGCCATCACAGCATCTCCCATGTTTTTTAAGGTCACTTAGAAGCTTATTAAAAGTGATAAATAATAAAAACTCAGATCCAGCATTCTGTAGATTTCAGAATCTTTGAAAGCAGAGTAACACATTTCTCAGCTGGCCAGTCAATATTGCTTAAACATTTACACTTGTTACCAAAATACCCTTCTCTGCCTCTTGCTGGAGCCTAAGGGAGAGATATAAGATCTACAGAACTGACAGGAAAATGAGATTTTCAAGAGATTTCAACAGAGGTCTTTACTCACGGCTATTCCTTTCTTTTTCTAAATGCATTATCTTAGTCCATTTGTGCCATCTTAAATATTCCTGTTTGACTGACCTACCTTGGAATGCACTTTTTCACCCAAATAATGCCGTGCTAGTATCTGACTCAAGAAATATTATTTCTAATGTGAGGATGGGTTAAATGGGAAGGAAAGCAAAGAGGCATCAGAACCCCTCAGGTTCTTCTGTCCCCTGCAAGGATGGCTCCTCTGCACGAGCTGGCGGCTGCAAACAGCTGCTCACTCCTGATAGCCTGTGCTGCTGAAAATGACTGGAAAAAGGCATTTCTCCCTCAGCAAGGAAAGAAATCTTGCAGTTGACATTTTATTTTGTTGCAGTTTGGGACAAAATAGTTCTGTAGAAAAGAGCTGGTGGTACAGAAAATGAGAAAGGAATTAGGTGTGGGAGCAGCAGAAAACTTTGATTTATTGCGGCACATTTCAACTTAGAACCATGATAATAAAAGCAGTTAGGAGGATAATTTTTGCAAATATATGCTGTCCTCATAAAACCAAAACTTTTAGTTTGCTCTGACAGAACTTCTATTTCCACCCTAGCAATTATGATCCTTAACCAGGGTATGGGGTTAAGGAATAGATGAGATAGTTTTCTGACCTGGCCAACTAAATGCAATTTAAATATTAGTAAAATTCATTCTGTGGCTACAAATCCAATGACAGTCTTGCTGTTCTACACTATTTGTATATACAGGGAATGAGGGACAGAAGGTTATGGCTCTTTACATGTTCCCTCCCCTGATTCCAACCTCAGCACTGCAGCCCTGTGTTCTTGGTGCCCACATCTCCATAGGCACACACCCATTGGGTGGTTTTTAATCTGTTGGATAGTGATGGCTGTTGTGATTTAGCCTTAGTCCTCCTTGTCAAAGCAATTTAAACTGCCAGAGATGGCCAGTAAGGTCTGTCAGTGTGGAAAAAGGAAATATCAGGGTTTCAGTGTGAAACTGGGGCTCACACAGCAGGCTGCAGGTGGGGAGGAGCTGGAGGTGTTCCATTCTTTTAGGGAGCTTTTAGGTCACATAACAGCCACATTGGTGAGACAATGGTCACTATAGAAAAGCTGTATAAACACAATACCTTACCAGCTTCCTAAGGAGACAGATTACAAAAATTAAGTGTTTTACATTTTATCATGCTGGTTTTGCCCTATTCTTCCTATGGCCAGGCACCAGAGCAATGCATGAATGAGAAAGGACCACAAAGAAAACCCCACAGTGCCATGGGTGCCCTCAAGCCTGATTTTTCACAGTGAATTCTGACTTCATTTGAGCTGGGGCAGTGGGGCTGCCATCCTCACCTTCTGTCTTATGCACAGGGTGCTGCCAAGCTGCTCTGCTTCCTCCCAGGTAAGAACCTTGAATTAAATGGGATGTAAAAGGTAGTGGGATAAGCACCTGCAGGCTGAAGGGTTGTTCATCCCAGATGTCCCCTGTCCCACCACAAACAGAAGCCATGGGCTAGCAAGATGTGCCAGGAGAAATCAGATCCCAACCAGGCTCTGACCGTGAAAACCTCTGGAGAAATGTGACTGCTCCATTACCCTCCTGGCCACCCAGCTATGTGCTCTGCCTGGGAAAAGCACAGTTCCTAAGAGCTGCTGACAGGTGGGGCATCAGTGACTCCCACCAGCTTCACAGGACATGCACAGAAACAAATTCTGGCCATTTCCAGAGAGGAAATGCCAGTCAAATGCACAGATGGCATTGGCCTTGAGGCAAACCAAGAGGTCCACTGGGCATCCTTCCTCAGAGCCTCATCCCTCTGTACCCAACATGGTTATCCTGCTGTTCTCTGCATTCCTCGTTTACCATCTCCCTGGTTCCAGAGGTTGCTGCTGTTTGATGTGTTTTATCTCAGATGTGGCTTTGATGTATTTTAGAGCAAACAGAAGTACAGAAGAGGCCAGAGGAAAACTAAGATTGGGCAAACCCAGAGGAACTTGGCTGTATTTGATAACTGCTCAAACTGTTTATTTTGGGTTCCAAAAAAACCCCCCAGATTGAGTTCAGAGACCTTTGCCCTGTATTTTAAACCAGGATTTTTTTCTTCCAAAGAGTCAATTTTTCCTTTTGTCATTGAGGAAATATGTTATCCTATCTAAAAGGAGGCTTGCAGGCTGATGCTAAGATGTGTTTTCTCTGTAAAATATAGATTTTTTTTCTTTTCTTTTCTGTATACAGTCCTCCTGCTGAAACATTCTTCTTAGATTTTTCCACTCTCTCCAGTTATTTTCTTCCTTTTTCCTGTCCTTCCCCTTTTTCTTCCACCTCCCTTCACACACACCAAGCAATGTACAAACTGTGTAATGAACATGAGCAGAATTCCACTCAGTGAGGGTTGTCTGGGTGTGTGGTTATCTGGAAAAAAAAAATCCCCTTTCTCTTAGCAAAATAGAGAAGCCATGTTATAACCACTATCAGGAAAAACATAAGACATGATCACTCTCATAAATCATAGCAGGAGGGTAAAAAAAGGGTCCAGTTTCTTCTTTTTAAATGTGTTCTCAATTGAAATATTTCCTTTTTAGCCTAAGCATAGCTTAACTGTAGCTGATGCAGAGAGTTTAGAGCTCCTCTTTGCTACATACTTGGAGAGTTAGGACAATACAATACAGTAAGAAGAAGGTAAAAAAGGAAAAAAAAAATCATTTCTTTAAAACAAAAGAAATTACCAACTTGTCAGACTACAGAGAAATCCTCTTTTGGACCCTGAGCTGAGTGATTCACAGGATCCAGCACATGTGAGGAGCCCTGTTTGGTGTCACACCGATGGAAAACCTGACCTTTCTCTCCCCCTGCTGCAAGGTGAGGAGCTGCTCCCTGCCAGCTGCACAGCACAGAACAGAAAACCCCTGAGGTCACTGCAGGCACAGAGGCACAGAGCAGCTGATGTAGCCATAAATCCACAGCAGAATTACAGCACCTCTTTTGCTGGTGGGTACCCTCTGTTCATCCTAGTGCTACAGGTGTGTTCCTGGCAGCTGGAGATGAGCAAGAAATCACCCAAACCTCCAGATTATCCATCTTCTCTTGCTGAGGTGCACAAGGACATCTAAGCAAGTTAAGATGAATTACCTGAAGGTTTGAAGTGAAAGCATATTAGTTAAACTGCACTAAACTCCCGTGAAGATGCTCTTATTTTCTGCCTCCTGTAATCAGTTTAAATGATATATTAAGGAGCATTGCTACTAATTAATCTGAAAATTACGTGACCCGGAAATCAAAGCCACTACATATTCTTGGATATGAAGATATTCATCTGAATTTAATTAATTTATTTCTTTTAAAGCTTTCATTTATTCCCATTTCAGTGTTGCTGCTTCAAAGCTGTATCTCTGAAGTGTGATGCATCCAAACAATTTCACAGTGCTCCTGCATTTTGGTTATTGGAATAAGTTTAAGGAGAAGGGGAAATAATAAGGAGGTGAAAGATGTGTTTAGCAACACAGTCAAAGAAGCTACTTGTGGAAAGAAATTTGGGCACACCTGAGTGTAACAGACAAAATGTCCACAGAAATTATTGGACCAGATGTACTTATCTGGAACCACTGTAGGGTTTTTTGGATGAAGTGGGTTTATTCCACTGCTTATCTACCATGTGGGGAGAGTTGATAATGCTCGTAAAGGCATGGTTGAAGGCTGTTCTGCAAATTTCTGCCTTCTGTCCCACTAAAGAGTCACAGTGGGGACCAGGAGAAGCAGTAATCCTGTTCCAGGGCCGGAACATGATCCTTGTGAATGAACTGTGACACTTCTGGATATTCTGCATGAGGGAATACTTCAGCCCTGCCAGACCATGCACTGGAGACAACAGAAGATGCAACCCCAGGCTGCAAAGATTTGATCTTCCAGAACAGAGATCAAGAACATGTGGAGAGAGACATCAAAATGAGAATGGCCCTCAAAAATAACTCCTGTTATCTTCCTGTTTGTTCCCAGCAGTTTAAGAAGGAGCCAAACCTATATTTTTCATAATATTTTGAAAATAAAACTGGAAGAATAATGGAAAACTTCAGAAACTATTTGCTTGGGTATTTAAATGAGCTCAGTCCAGCTATATCCACCCTCTCATCTGTTAGCTCTCTGCAAACACTCTAACAATGAGTTTTACTGGCAGGGTTGTTTGTAGAGAGCTAATTTCAGAGTGGCACACATATTTGCAAATACCTACTTGTCAGTTTGCTTATGCATGTATCTGTCATAGAAATATTTGCATATTCATCCAAATAAAGAGATAGGAAAACACTGTGTGACTTGCCTGTCCAGCCAAAACTAATGAACCTGGGGCTCATTGTTAGTAAAGGATTTTAACATCCTCTAGAAATCTGTGGTGAATAAAAATTAATATGATTAGTTTCAAGCATATTAAACATGCTGTTGAAGGCAGTTTGCAGGGAAGAGTCACTCAGCAGTTGGAGGATGGCTGTCCCCTCCAATTGAGTACCTAGGGCACTGGGGATATTTGGGTTCCTGATCAGTTATTCTGCAAGCAGCAAGGCTGAGCACTGGACACGTTGTTGATTGTGGATTATTCCACTAATGCTTCTCAAAAATGAATAATTTTAAGAGACGTAAGAAGGGGAAGGGAGGGGGAGCAGTGACTAATAATTTGAATGAAATGGATCATCATGTTTATTTGCATGAGAGATTGGATGTAGGAATCCACCAGCATCTCTGATGGTGCTTGTACTGTGGCACTGCAAAGAACTATCCATAAACCTCCTCATTTAGTGAGCATGAAGCATCCATCCTTCTGATTAATTGTGATGGGAAAGAGGGGCATGAAAGTCAATGACTGAGCTCCCTTTCCACTCAGGATTCTCTCCGTGTCAAGTCTGGGCTGTGGGACTAAAACAAATAAAATGGTTTCATTGTTTTCACCTTGCTTATATTTTTTTAAATAATCAAGGAACTTGAAAGCACAAGAGAAATATGAGGAAGAAGGATATTACTTGATGTACTACAGGACAAAAATTTAACAGTATTCTAACAGACTGGAAAGGATTACATAAAAACATGAAAAATTAATATGTAGGTATCTGTTACATGCAACACTCTGGGTGCCAGAATAAGAAAGTTTGTGATCTTCAAAATTGCCAGAAGGAGACAGAAGGGCAAAGTGAAGGCTCTCTTTTCCCCCTTTTCTTAAGTTCCTTCTATCAGCTTGTCCTATTAGTCTTGGGGAAGTCGATGGCACAGCTGGAGGAACCTCCTCTCTGGTCCCCCGTTTGTAAATACAGGATTTAAATGCTGCCATTACACTGGGAGAATAGGACTATTCCATTGAATTACTTCCTTAGCCAACAAAACAATAAGTTAATCTTTTCACCCAGAGAGTCAATCTTCAAGATACCTAAATACTTCTTTCTTTTTGGCAGAACATGTTCCTGATGAAAAATTCTGTTTTAATGAAATTGTACATTTGTATGCGCTTGTGTTGATTTTTATCAGATTTTCCAAGGGAAAAATAAAGAACTTAGCACTTCGACAATGTCAAAATATTCAATTTGATTTTGTATGAATATTTTGGTCTTTCAGAGTTTGAAATGACATTTCAGTTTGCAAATACACTCAGGAGATAATTATAACACTAAAATTAAGTAAAAAACCAAGAGACAGTTTAATTTTTGTTACAAGAGAACATTTTGATAGCCCCGTAGCAATATTTTTTCTTGATTTCAGGGAAAGTTCTAAAGTCTTAATTTCCCCAAGATTGTCAAAGGTCTGCTGGGATGATGAATGCTCCCCAGAGATACAAAACTTATTTCATGCAAATGATGCACCTCAGGTGCAAGACAAGCAAGGTTCACACACATGTCAGTGCCAAGTACCCATGGCAAAGAGCAGCAGCCCCAGCTTGTGCCCCAGAATTTGGGCTTTGAAAGCCTGGAGGTGTTTCAGTGATTCATGGAAGGATACCAACATTTGATTCCAGACCTGCTGAGATGTGACTATATGCTCATTCAGAGGAAGAGACTCTGGAGCCGCTGGAGCTTTGTGAGACTTTTCTTCCCATCCTTTGCCCTGCTGCTTCTGAGACTTTCCCACTGATTTATTACCAGAGGAGCAGCACCTGGCCCTCTGCAAACCACGCTGCTTTCACAGCAATCAGTTCTGCAACGTGCTGGGTCTGAAACTCAACTTCCTTGGATCAGATACATCTTCTGTACTGCTCGAATTTTAACTTGAAAGGGAGTTTATCCTAAGAAGAGAACACTTGAAATATGCCCTGGGTTAGTTAAATTCATGGTCTGGTTCTGCTCCACAAGGTGAGAGTCACTGCTCTGAACTGTGTTACTGCACTAGGCAAGCGTCACAGCTGAAGTATTTGTTCCTGCATCTATCCTTAAATAAATCTCCATGTTGTGGCATAGCAGAGAATGCCAGACAGTTGAAATCATTATTTTATCATTTGGCAAAAGTACAAAGTTGAAAGGGAATGAATCCAAAATGATCTTATTTTAAAATCCAAATTAATTTTGCAAGTAATTTGGGGTCTTAATTTATTCAGTACTCATTCAGTACATAAATAGTGTGTATGTGTGCATATATCAGCTAGAAATTGGAAAAGAACCAGCAATAACATGTTCCTTATGACCCACCCAAAATTTTAAGGCTCTTAAACATTAGTGGAATGTCCATTCTGATAGCCATGTCTAAATATGCTGATCCTCATCAGCAGATCTGGGGTATTCTGTTGCAGAAGGCAGGGGTGAATTCAAGATGAACACAATGGACCCTTTCCTGCTCTCTCTGCCTGCCTTATTTATCCTTAAATCACCCAGCTTTTGTCTCTGAAGCCAAAATTTCAGACTAACCAAGGGCCATTGCAAAAAGCCTCTGGAGCTCACTCTATGTGGAGCCACACGTGTGTGTGCATGGGGAGAGATGGCAGAATGTTCAGAATTCACCAGACTCAGCAATCCTCAGTATTAACCATGTCTAATTGGAAACATTTCATTCATCTTTGATCTTAATAGCTTTTTGAAGGTAGCAGCCCAAATGCTGACTGTCAGAGCATGGGCTTTAGGTCCAGGATTGAGTAGGATAAATCTGTGTCTCAGCAGCCTTTGATTTTTAATGTCTCTGACTTAATAGAAGCACCCTCATCCACCCACTTCCTTGTACTGCTCTAGCCCCAGTGTTCCTTTTGAATCCCAGCAACTTAAGAAGAATGAAAGCTGCAAAGAAGAGGGGATGGAGAATGTGTGTTTTTAATTAAAAGTGTCCATAAGCATTAAAATCTTCATTTAAAAAAATAAAAAAGTCCTAGAGCTATAATTCTGAGATCACTGTAGTAAGGGAAAGGCAAAATCTCAAATATTAAAATATTCTCTTCCCATTTTCCTCATTCTAATAGTAGTCAAGTGTACTGAAAGTCTACAGGGATGTCCATCTGCAAAAAAGAATTATGCAGCCTCCCAGTGGAAACTTATTATTCAGAAAATCTGGATTCAACTGCTCATCTGTTTTCTTAGACACTATTACAAGTAACTCAGCTGGATCTATCACTGTGTTGGAACTGATGGGATGTGCCTGATTGCAGCATCTTCCATGTGGGATTGGAAGTTTAGGTTCAGCTTACCCACCCGTAGAGAGTTTCTTTTTTCTTGCTGCAAGATACATCAGGAATGATTTGAAAAGCAAACACAAAACAGCAACAACAGCCATAAAACCCCTCTGAAATCAGACACTTTGATCTAAGTGCCTAGACTGTTAAGAAGATAATCTCCTAGAACAAAGGGAACAAAAGAAATCTCTATGAAATTAAATGTTTGTTCTCCACAAATGACAAAGGGAGGGAAAGTTGATCTCTCAGCTTCTAGCAAGGGCATTTTTACTCCTAGGGAAATGCTGATTGTCCTAAGGGTCTCTGTAACTCTTTAAACTAAGATATCTGTCCTGAGAAATTTTGGTTCAGTAGGTGACTTTTGGTAAACTTGTGTTCTCCACAGGGACCTCATGATTAAGGCAGGTTTCTAACATTTCATCATTTCAATGCCATTGCCATCAGCAGACTCTTGCTCCCTCAGGCCAAAAGATCCACCAATTTCTAAGCACAGTAAAATTCAGCTGGTAGTTTGTCACACTGCCCTGTCAATAGTTGTTACCATTCTTGATGGGCTGTGTAAGAATTATCATTCCACATTATTATGCTGGAATTAAAAAGGGAGAACCTTGTTTCATGAGTTTTTTGGGGAGAAGACTATCAGAATTTGTGGCTGATGGTAAAGAAATGTCTTCTGAGAAATGGAAGAAATGAAATCTTTCTTCAGGGTAAGGAGACTGATTATTTTGCAGAGTTTAATGTTATTTAACTGAGTTTAATACTATTTTACCCAAGCAGTGAAATGACAAATGAGGAATGCATTGCTCCCATCTCTGCCCTCTCATTTCAAACTCCTTTCTTAGTCCTTTTGACGGGATTAAAGACTGGTGCTCTTAAAAAATGTTGGTTGTAGCACCTCCTAGTATTTGGTCTTTACTACCTAAAATGGACATCTAAGAGCCTGGAGCACAGGAATGGGAATGCATTTCACAAAACACAGATAGATGCCTTAAACCAGGCTAAAAAGGGAAGTTGCTGATAGCAACAGGAAATGTAATAGGACCCAGTTTAATATATCACCTTTCAAATTCTGGATATCCCAAAGAGCTTTACAAAGTAATAAGTTAGGAAAAGGTAGCAGTGGCATAGCAACTCCATAAATAAATACTGTGGCTATTATTCAGTTTAGCAATAACTCATGCTTTTTAGACATTAAGAGCTAGATTTAGCCTAGTTTCCACCAGCCAACACCCAGGCCTGGGGTCTCTCAGGGAGAATTTTAAGCCTCAGAAGACAGATGCACTAAATAAAGAAATTGCATTTTCCAGAAAGAATATGATCCAAAGAGTTACTGAAGTTGGTGAAAAAAATGAGTAATCTCATATTTGAAGCAGCTCATGGTTTTGAGAAACAAATGAGATCTCTGAGGATAATTGGAACTGAAAGATTACATGTGCCTATGAACAGATGGCACCTTGTGGAAGCAGTTACCTCACTGGTCCTTAATGGACCCCTTATTTCAAGAGGTAATGGAGACACTGTGTTAGCTTTCATCTCCATGAATAATAATTCTAAATTTAGTCTTGACTGTGTGAAGGCTTGTGGAGTTAATAAATTGCCTGTCAAATCTCCTGTGAGAATGGGAGGCAGGCAGGAGGGAGCGAGGACTGGACTGGGAATGGCCGTGCTGGGCCCTGATGGAGCCCACGCCTCCCTGTCAGGGCCCTGAAACCTGGGCCTCACTTTCTCTGCTGGAACACTGACAGATAAATGCTGCTGTGACAGTTCTGGGCAGAAAAATACACCTTGGACGTCGTCTGCATTAGGTTCAAGCTGTTCATGGCTCAGCTGTCTGTGGTCATACACAAACCCCTCTGGCCTGTCTGATCCATCAATCCCAGATAATGCAATGAAGCAGAGAGGGCCTCACCAAAAGCTGCATCAGCCCTGCCTTTCTCCTTTGAGCTGTGCTTAATGGTACATCAAGTTTGTGTCATCATTGTGACAATTTGCTTCCTGCAGTGTGAATTCTGTGTCCTGGAAGGCCTGACTGCAGGCTGTGCTCAGAGAACAAGAGCCATCTGCAGGTTGTCCAGCCTCCTCCTTCTCCGTGAGCTCAGGGGTTTGTGCACCCTTCCTGCTCCCCCCCAGGCTGAGGGAATCACCCCTCAGCTTCTCCAAGGCTGATCCTTAAACCTGCTGCCAGATGGTCCTAGCACAGCAATGCCAAACACACAAAACTCCAGGAGATTTTCCCTGTGAACAGAAGGAAGCTGCACACAAGGCCCTGTTAGAACTGAGGTTTCTGCATCACTTTAGGGACTAAAATCTAAATAAAGGATAAAGGAACTTCAGGGTTTTTGTGCACTGAGGAGCTGTGTGTGAAGACAAGGCTGGTTCCAGCGTTCTGTGGGTGCATCCGTGTGTCTGTGATGGATCCCCACAGGGAGCAGAGGCCAGGGTGATCCTGTGGGCTCCCTGCAGGGATGGGGGAGGATTTGGCAGGCTGAGGGTACTGATGGGCTCCTGGAATGTCTCACCAGCAAAAAGCAGGAGTGGTGGTTGTTGTGGTGCTGAACTGGAGAGCTGGAATGGATGGCAGCTATCCTGGAGCAATGGGAAGAGGAGGAGAAGAGCAGAGGCGATGCGGAGGTGAAGGTGACTGCCGCTGTTTTTTGGTTACATCTAGGGATTAAAAATAAAAGATACCTCAATCATTAGAGCCTCTGCATACCAGCCCTTCAGCTCAACCCTGCCACAACACTGCAGTGTGCCTTTAAGGGACTCATTTAGAAAGTTTGGGGATTTAAGAATCGTTTAGAAATCCCAGGGTTTCCTGAGGCAGCAGAAGTCTCCCAGGGCACCATAATTCATATCCTCCCCCTAACTGGCTCCTCTGTCAGTTTAGCTTCCTCTGTTTTCCAAATCCCCTCCACAGTCTCAAGATCACTGGCAAGGTAGGAGCATCACAGAAGGTGTGCTTGTCCCCTTAATTTATGAAAAATAAAATTGTCACTTCTCTGCAACATGATAAGGGAGCTAAGATGCAAGAGGTTAGAAAGGAATTGAGGGCATCCCCTGCCTTTTCCAGTCTGCTGCACTGAAGAGCTGAAATCCATTACCCAGCACACCTACAATATCTCACATGCCCACACAGCTTAATTTTAGGTTGGTCGGCTCATTGCCTTTACACCTTGTGTGCAAGTGTAAAACTTGATCTGCAGTGTTTGAATTTAAACAGTCTGTACTGCCAGTTTTTGCAAGAGTGCTGATAGGCACGGAGGATTGTCAACAAAAGGCGCATTGCTTTTATTTCCAATCCAAACACAGCATCCTTCCTGATTCCCTCCTCTTAACCCTTCAATATGGTGGTTTCTTTCTTTTTCTTTTTTTTTTTTTTTTCTTTATGGCATGCTGCCAATATTATGTGGAGATTTGATTTCTATTTCAGACTCCAAAAGGGAATTCCTGAGATGCTGGAGAGGAGGATGAATTAAAAACCCACAGGTATAAAATGGGGTATATTGAGTTGACTGGAGGCTGATTCTATTTGATGAAAAATCTGGAGGTTTTATTTAGTTCCAGAATAAATACCAAAGACCTCTTGAATGTGAAAGCCAAACTGAATGGAGCTGGAGTGGGTAGGTTTTAACTGGAAGACATGGTCTGGTGCCCCATCTGGATAAAGAATGTGTCAACCCAGACAGCTCTAAATCAGCAACTACAACTCCTGTAATTGCAGACCTGAGCCTGAACCACACTGCTCCTTGAATATAAACTGCTCTGGGTCCAGGCTCTTCCCTTGGGGCAGGGGTTCACTGCAAGCCAAGGGCAGCCCAGGGAGGCAGGGCCAGCTGTCCCAAGGCTGCAGAGGGGCACTGGAGTGTGCCAGGCTTAAAAGCAGAGTGTGGCTGTGTCCTGGAAGCTGGTCATCTCTACAGGTACTTCATTTTCCACTAGATTAAACATGAGGACTGCATCATCTGGAGGCATTCATCCAGTTTGTTTCTTTCATCCTGTCTGAGTCAAAATCAGCATAAAGCCCCAAAAAAGCATGTGTTCCAGCTAGGGAAAACAGGTCCTTGTCCCTCTGCACTGCACTTACTCTCCTTGGTTTCAGGGCATTTAAAAGCAAAGCAGAGTATCCAAACCTTAGTCCCTTCATGGTGGGGCAGGACATCAATGAAAAAAACCAACTCTAATTTCTTCTTCTTCCTCAGCTGCAAGGCAGATTGTGACTTTTGTCCTGGGGGTATTAATGACAGACTCAGCAGTGAGCTGCCTGAAGTACATGTCTCAGCTGCTCTTGTGGGACCTGGAAGTCACCAAGTGGGAAGGTGTCCTGGCTCTAGGTGTTGCAGGATAAGGGGCAATGCTGGTCTGTAGACACTGCTGTCACAGCAGTTTACTGCAGCAATAGCTAAATTAGTTTTCAACTAACTGGTCTGGGATTTAGTAGGAAGAGCAATTAAGGCAGGAAGGAGTTTAGCAGTGTGAATGATCCCTCTCTACTGCTGCGACCTGACATTACCCCTACCCAAGTTATTAAAAACACAGCAACCCCTGGGAGTCCCCCAGGCTTTCACAGACACCTGCAGTACATCTGTTCCCTACATTTAGGAATGTCTACAATGAAAAAAACTCCGTTTCCCAACAGAAGCAGCACGGACAAACTCACTGCTTTGTTTGCTGTGCACAGAGGAGGGCAGGGGACTTTTATTTACTGAGCAAGTTTTCCATCATCTTTCCTTCCCCACCCCTGCTGCTGTTCCTGCTAATGCCTGTGATCATTAGCCATGAAAATGGCACCTATTTGTCTCCTTCTCCACAGTGCCCAAAGTACATTTGGACTCCAGCCAAGGGGAGCAGCAATTCCGTGGACACGCAGCACTGCCTTAAGAGTATATTCACAAGTGCATGTTAATGCAATTACAAGCCCAAATGAAGCTTGTTTCCCCCTCACAAAGAGTTCCAGCCCTGCCATCCTAAATCAGCAGCCCAGTAATTTTTGATAAAACAAAGGGCTTCTTTAATGGGAAGATGCAGTTTTATTTCCTTTATTATTCTGTCCCTTCAATTGCATGTGTGATGCTAAATGTCTTCAGCCATTTAGCCACCCACAGAGAGAAAGTAGGTTTACAAATCTCCTCCTTGCAGGGTTTTGCATTGTGTGCTCCCCAGAGTATTGCCATTTTGTTTGTTTTCCTGCTTGGAGAAATGGATGGATCCAATTTGCAACCCCAACAAAACTGAATAGAAGTTCACTCTCCCCCTGCCCCACTGGTTTTACAGTCTGGTTTGGCAGAGATAAAAAAAATTAAAAATCAAAAAATCAATGAGAGTCAGAAGAAACAGTGCACAGAGGGAAAATGCCAGAGGAGTTCTTTTATTGCAAGAGTAAACCTGGAAAGGAGGATACATTTCTTGTGAGTAAAGGAAAATAAATGAGAATGACAAGAGCAATGAAATGTCTGCGTAACATGACCCTAAGGAAATGCTGAATAAGCTGAGATTTCAGACCTGAAGAAGAGATATAGGGGAACATCACAACAGCAGCTGTCCTTTCAAGAGGCAGGGAGCAGTCCTCTCCCAATATTCGCACCAAGAACAGCTGGAATTGATGGGCCAGCACTGGAGCAAGGCAGATTTAGGACAGAGATTAGGAGAGCAGGGACTGCAGAGGTGAAGATAGCAATGACAGAAGCCTGGGGACCACCCTGGGGAAAGCAGAGAGACCCCGCCATGGCCACTCTGGAACACAAATTCACACATTTTCCAGGCATGGGAGTGATCTCATGTTGGGCTGGGGGGAAACTCCTAACATTTCCTCCTGCTTTGATGGGAATCTTTTACTGAAATGATTCATTTTTTGTCTCCTTGGGGGAAAGAAGCACCTGTGAGGCTGCCTGTGCTCTGCAGATGCAGCTACACCCTCCTTCACACACCTCTACCCATGCCACCCCTTCTGCTTGTGCCCTGACACTTTCTACCTCTGCCATTTATCATCCAGAGTTAAAAATTCAAGGGTTGGTTTTGATTATCTTATTACCATGGTGACCAGGATGACTCTCATGCCCATCTGCGCATGGCAGGATGCTCAAACCTTTCCTTCAGTGCAAGCCAGGAGAATTCTGTTTTCCTCCTCTCAACTCAGAGCCACCTCTGTGCAGGAGCTGCTGATGCTGCACAGTGCAGTTTTCTATTAAACACCAGGTTTTTAAGGAGAACCCTAGCCACGATCTGAATGGATAGGTTGTTCTCTATGGAAACATGTAATCCCAAACAGGGCTAAGGCAAAGAGTTTTGTTAAAGTACAGCAAAAATCAAAAAATATGACTTTAAAAAAAAAAGGATGACAGAAATAGTAGAGAAAAATAATCCAGATTGGACTAAGATCTGGGAGATGGGTAAGACTTGGGAAACAGCCTCCAAGCAGAGCTCAGAGCAAAGGCTTTAAGACCTGGCTTTCCTCATTTCATTATTGTTAATGGAATCTCCCATGTCCAAATGAAAGGCTAATTTAAGTCTTACTTAAATATGCCTTGAGTAATTTTTATGCATTTGAGTCTCAGTTAATCTTTCTTAAGTCTTTTTGTCACTTCCTTTGAAAGGAAGATGAGTGTAATTAAGGGAACTGTCAACTTTATTCGAGTCTTAAGAATGTTTGCGGTAACTTTGAAAGATTTGGTCATTATTGCAGACTAAAATCTAGTAGATTAAATGTTGGTGCTTCTTAAGGACATGTCAGTCCACCACTTCAAATGCTTTCATTGTGCTCAAGTACATTTGGACTGATCTCAAGGCTTTGTTATGATAAGGAATACTAACATTTTAATTATAGCTGCATTCAGGAAAGATCTTTTATTTTAATACCTCCTATTTTTTTTTTTTTTTTTACTCTTCCAGACTAAGCCATGAAAAATAGACAATTCCTTCAAATGGTTTCATCTTGGATAACACTGGTACCCTCTCCAAAAAATGAGGATGGCTGTTCTTGTGTGGATAGGGATGCACAGAGGGGCAGCCTTCTTTTCTGGGGTAACACCTCTGAGATTTATGCTGCTTATGCTCCAGGTAAATTCATCCAACCAGCTGCATGTGGGAGTGGCTCAGGAGGTGAGAGCAGCCCTCAGGATTGCAATAATCCATCCCCAAACAGGGGCACAGAGCCTCATAAGGAAGAGCAGCAGAGCCCTGCATCTTCCACAACAGTTTGGATGCTGTGGGAGGTGCTGAGGTCTGGGTCCTCAACCCCCCCTCACCCCTCACATCAGAAAACTGTCAGATTTATGTTGTGTGGTTGAAATTGTGGCTTCTCCTGTGCTCTCTGGAAGGCTTCTGGCTCTGCTGAAGTGTCATTGTGCCATGCAGACCCAAAAGGGCAGAAATGTATTTTCACGGACAAGTAGGTGCCAGTCTAAGCAAGATGTTTCAATAGATGCAGGTGGTAAAAAAAAAACTTCCTTTTTTCCAACAGCAGCTTGTTTCACCCATCTGCACGGGGAGAATTTCAGCCTGAGAGAGAAACAAGGCAGTGTTGGGAAGAAAGTCGGAGATCAGTGCAAAAGGCACAGCTGAGAGCTGCTGCTGCTGACCCTCTGATGGGGAATTCGCTTCCACAGCTGCCTTCAAAGCCTGGGAAGTGCCCATAGCTGCATTCTCAGGTCCCTGTTGTCCTGCTCATGGAGGAAATGGGGAATAAATCCCCAGCTCCTCAGGGATGCCCTTTCCTTTCTTGTGGGCTCATTTCTGCCTCTATCACCTGCTAACATTTGTCATTTCCAGCTTTAGCCAAGCAAATTTCAATCCTCTCTTGTTTACTTTTGATTGCTTTGTCTTTAATGTAGCATACAAGGATTTTATGTGCTTCTGTTTCATCAATGTAATTCTTTTGTTGCTATGGCAATCAGCTTCAATTTTCTTTCGTTCTGGCAATTGTGTTTTTATAGTCTCCTGCTCTCAAAGAGATAAGCTGCCTTGTATATCACACAGACACTAAGTATTTTCTCCATATAGACACAGCCAACCTTTGCTTTAAGACTCTGTTGCTGTTATTTGAGAGAGTAGTTTACTGCTGCTGATGATGACATTTTTATTCTTTTCTGTGGGGTCTGTTTCAAATTGGAGGTTTGCTCAAATTTAATCATCTGTTCTACTACTGAGGACATGGATGGGTGTAAGACTTGCACTCCTGCAGGCACTTGGAGTCTGTGGAAAGAACACATTCAAGCCCTGGACCTGACAACAGAGATGAGCACAGTGGTTTCAGCAGATCAAGAATCACCATAAATTAGAGCTGATTCATTTAACATGTTGAGAATAATAGCAGGGGGGAAAAAAGTCTTGAGGAAAGTAATTCCTCAAATTTACCAATACATCTGAAAGCTGAATTTTTAAAAATATTACGGAAAAATATTTATGGGCACTCCATCATTTTTGCTTACAGAAAGAAACACTGCCCCAGGGATTCCAGGCTATGCCTTGTCATGATAATGGGGAGTGATGACAGGGGTGCTGCTGGACAAACCCTGCCATGGGAGGAAGCCAGCAGCAAGGCCAGCACCACTGGATGGTCCCATTAGATAGTCCTTAGATAACCTGCTGTCATTAACTCTGGATGTTTGAGAAAGGAAATAATTGAAATAGTGAAATAATACCTGAAATAATTTGAAATAATACCTGAATTTATTGAAGTTAAATAGGTAAAGCAAAAGCTGTGCACACGTGCAAAGCAAAACGAGGAATCCATTGACCACTTCCCTTGGGCAGGCAGGTGTTCAGCATTCCCAGGAAAGCTGGGCTCCATCCCATGGAGATATCACTCTGAATGTCCTCTTTTCTGCTTTTTCCCCCCAGCTCTATATGTGCTGAGCATGGCACCCCATGGCCTGGGGTATCCCTGGGCTCAGTTGGGGTCAGCTGTCCTGGCTGTGTCCCCACCAGCTCCCCGTGCACCCCCAGCCTCCTGAACTGGGCTGAGGAGCAGAAAAGGTCTGGGCTCTGTGTTAGCCCTGCCTGACAGTCATGGAAACATCCCTGAGTTATCAGCACAGCCTCCAGCACAAATCCCAAACACAGCCCCACACCAGCTACTATGAGCAAAATCCACTCCTTCCCAACCAAAACCAGCATGTGTCATATAAAAATATGTGTACCAAGACCCACGTCCTGTCCTAGGGTGAAAGTGGGAGAATCCAAGCACAAAGAAATTTAAAACTACACTAAGGTCACACAGGGAAAATGTTGCAGGGATAGAAATTAAATTGAGATCTCCCATGTCCCAACCATCCCAAGTCAAATATAAAAATGGCTAATCAGCACATTTTTTTGCAACCTGCTGATGCATTTGAAAATCAGTGCCTATTTTTTTCTCCCCTCAGAAAGCTTGTGCTGTTCATTGTTAAGCTCTGGAAATACTCCATACTAAAGTTATCAAGTCTGTCATCTCTTCAGCACAGTAAAACCAGCCTCCTCACTATCCTCTCTCCCAGGCAGAGGGTGGAGAAGGAGACAGAATTAACAAGGACTAATTCTGCCAGCATGCCGAGATATGTGCATTTGTTTGGCCATATGGCTTTGTGATCATCCCTAATGAACATTAGGTTGTGCTGAAGTGGGATGGTGTACAAAGGACCAGAGGCTGAGGAATCACAGCCCCTTGCCCCTGCAGCTCCCCTGGGGCACAGGGAGGTCCTTCCCTGCTGCCAGCCCTGACTCCCACACCCCCAAACCACTGCAGATTTCATGGCATGACAAAGTGCACACCAGAATCTGCTCTGGCTGGATTGGTCCCACTCCCAGCAATTCAGAGTGACAGGGGTTTATTATTTGATAAGCCACGGTCATAATAAGCCAGAAGATGGCTGTTTATTGGAATGAAATCCATTATAAATGACATGGAAGCATTTTTTTTTCCCCCAACAAAAAAACTTGCAGCCCAGATGCAGGGAATAAATCCTGCTGTCCCTGGGGAGGAGATTTGCCTCAAACAATCAGGCTCCCCAGGATCACCAGTCAGAAGCACTTAATGTTCAGGCAGCACTGCTGTGTGTGCCTGCTCCAGAAGAATATTCCACATTGCTTTGGAAGAGAAGGGGCTGCACCAGATGGCAAATAATTAGAAATGGAGCACTGAGAAGCTGATTGAAGATGTAAGTGAATAGTATTTCATAGGTTTGGCAATTATTTTTTTTTAAGCTACATTTTTGTGCTTTGCAAAGTAGCTGGATTCTTCAACACCCAGGGACAGTGGAGGTGTTGGCCACTCTCTCAGACAGCACCTGAAATAGCTGACATTGGTTAATAGCAAAGAGAACTGGACACTTTCAGATTCTTGAGTTTCTTCACCCCACTCTAAGACAGGGACTGAATCCAACACTTGTAGATACCAAATGGATTTATGCAGCTACTAATGTGTTCCAAACCCAGGAACATACTTTCCATGTTGAGAATACAAAAGTGTTCAGGGTCCCATAGCTGATGGTCCCACATGTTAGAATTATTTAGGGTAATCTCTGTTTGACTGTTCTTGCTGTAGAGTTCTGGGTCAGGTACCTGTAATATTTAAAGAAAGAATTTCTTCATGCATACACTGGGGCACAATTTAGATTCCAAGGGATTTGCATATTTCTGCGTACCAGACAGCTCAGGAATGTATCCCAAGTGGAAATGGAGAATCATAGCTCCCTGGCCATGAACACATGCAATGTGGGGATTCCTGGAGTTATTGGGAAAGGCTGCTTTTCTTTCTTTTCAGGAAACTCACAGCCATCAGTATCCACTGCTAATTTTCTTCACATGGAATTGAGCAAATGAGTGACCATCATTTCAGTGATGTCCTTTCATTTTAGTGATTCAATCACAGGTGGCTGAGCTTCCATCTGTTAAAGTGAAATAATGACAGAGCTCTAAGATACAAACTTACATCCTACTCCTCCCCCAAAAAATTATCCCTATAAGTGGCTCAGTGCTTCAGAAAAGCGAACATTTCATTAGTATTTATTTTCTGCCTAATATAAGTTCATGAAAAAATAAAAAAAAGGAAGATTCACTAGCTGGTACATCATGACTGTTGTGGGATGAAATATTATCCCATTGTCCTGAAAATGCAGGTACAGCTTCTCACTGGATAATGATTGTGCCTTAGTTCAACCCAGCACCAGCTTCTGAACTTGGTAGGAACTTTAATTACTGGTTGCAAGTCTTGTTTGAAAGATTGCCTTGTTCTCTTTTTCTTCATTGTTCCTGTCACAAATAGCAATTGTCAGGTTTGGAACTAATTGTTCCAAACAATTAGTTTCTCCCGATGGAGAAACAAAGTTAGCAATTAAGAAAAAAAGTCTTTGTGAAATTTTGAGTGGAGAAACAAAGTTATAGATGATGGAAAAAAATCTTCGTAAATGTCTGGTGGAAAAATAATTTTCAAAACCTCTTGATATCTCCCATCCCAAGACTTTTCATCTACACTTCTCCATTGTATTGAAAAAGTGAAGGACAAATTTGAAGTTTCACTCACTACTGTGCAATTATATTACTCAGACTTTGGTTCCAAGAATACACACTGTTATTTCTCTTTTATGATTTACTGCCAGGCTCTTTGCTTGGTTTTGGTTTTGGTTTTGTTTTTTCTTAGGGTGTTTTAGGAGACTTTTGTAGAGATAATTACTCAATGTCAAGTTAAGCTTTCATGCAATCACATTTGTAATATTTTAAGCTTGGTTTGTCTTCCCAGTATTGTACTACATTGATCTGCTCAAGCCAAGCACAGAACTTTAGTATTTTTATCTCTCAATTCTCTGTAGAAAAACCTCACAATTTAAAACCATTTCCTGTGGCCTCGGGGAAGTAATGGATTTATAATAGTCTGAGTACAAATGCACACCATCATTTAATAAGTGTATGAGCACAACTCAGGCAGGCGGGGATGTTGAAGGTACAACCTGACAGGTAGCTACCTGAAATAACAGAAGACAAGAGCAGTGACCACAGACAGCTCATGCAGCAAACACCAACCTCTCCTCTGCCCACAAATTGTTGTCAGAGGATCCTGATCTGTTCTGCAGCTCCTTGCTACGTGAAATTGTTCCCATCCTCATTTTTGAAGAAAAACTGTTACCCACAGAACTCCACAGGGAGCATAAGCACAACCTAGCTGTGAAGTGGCACAGACCCAGGGATTTGGGGTCTGTGCCATATACCCAAAATCTATGGCAGAGCTGGCACCTGACTGAGCTCCAGCCTAGAAGAGCTGTTGTGCAGGTGCTCCAGCTCCAAGGCACAAATATCTCAATAATCACCAAGGGAGCCACTGGAAAGCACAAGCAGATCCATACCATTCAAGCACAACAAACTCCTTGCCCTGCAAGAGTTTCAGAGGTAAAGTGCAGAAGTTATGTCCCCATAAGGATGGATAGTCAAAAAGTCCCATGGAAAATTTAAAAAACTTGAATTTTTAGTTACAAAATTATAGCTTTTCTTTGCAATTTTTTTCTAGCTCTATTTGCTTTTCTCAACCCATTTTTTAACTCTGTCCAAGTAGAATAGGCACATTTCCAAACGAAGTGTTCCTTTATTCAAATTTCCTTGGAGCAAAGGAATTGTGAGACTCTTTCTTGACAAGAAATGCGTCTCCTTCACTGGTATCAGTTCCTCTTCATACCATGGTTTGAGATCCAACTGAAATATGTTAGCAGTAATAGCACTAAACTTCAAGGCTTAGCTCTCAGTTGGCAGTGAAGCATTTTGTTCCTTGCTTAATTCATTCGTAACATCAGTATGTCTGAAACAAGAACAGAGAGAAGCATAATTACTTATGGCAATATTTGCTTGAAGTGAGAGTCATTTGTCCTATACAGTTTTTTTTTTTTTCTTCCTTTGCAGTGGAATTTACATTGCGGTAGAAGCAAGCAAGAAAGAAGAAAGTGAAAGAGAGAAGAAAGGCTTTTTTTGTATATATGCTGATTGAAGTATTTTCCAGAGAAAAATAGTCAAAAATGCTTTTAAGTAGTTCTTGAAAGAGCAGCAGCTGTATCAGATATCCTATCTCTTAGAAATGACCTGGGTTTTTGCTGTAGTTTTTTTTTTTTTCTGTTTTCTACTGAATTGGAGTTTTCCTGTCATTGCTTTATCCATTCAGTCTTCATCACTGCCAAGGTTTATATTAAAAATTAGGAAAGTGCTGCTCTGCTCCCGCAGGATTTGATGGAAATTTTGTTTTTCAACCAAGCACACTCAGCAAAAGGCTTTACTCTGCTTTCTAGTTTCACCATTAAAAGCTTTGTGATTCTTCCACTGTAAACTGATTTTTGCCCAGGTGTAGCACTTCCTCCCCTGATGATGCACTGACATTACAGCACCCGCTCAGAGCAGGGAAACAATAACAATGATGTCTCCCTGTGTGGGTGAGGATATCAGGGGGGATAATTTGTAAATCCATTTCCATTTGTAAAGAGATGGAATGGATGAAGATTAGCCACAGGGGAAGTCCAGTGGTTACAAAGAAACATCCATCCTGGCTTGGAAAGAAGGAAAATAAACGCTGGCCTCTCAGTCCTATCAATCAAAAATATATATTTCCATTTATATAAAAGTCTGAACACAGAAGGAAAGGAATATGTTGCTGATATAAACCTTCCAAACACACCCCCTATGCTGAAATCCATCCCTGGATCTCTGCCTGAGCGGCTGGACCCTGGGGCCAGCTGAATTTGGGCTGTACATCATGGGATAGCTTTGCTCTGCTGAAAGTGGGACTCCTTCAGCCTCTGCGTGGTCTCTGGGTTTGGAAGGAGCTTTAAGACTTGGGCACACTACAAAATATCCCCCAGCACCCAATCCTTTCATCTTGCTCTGCGTTTGTTGAGAGCCAGAAAGAAAAGATGGAGATTTTGGCGTGGCAGCCAAAGGAAAGGGCATTCCAGGCAGCCAGAAGGGGGGATGTGATCTGTGCTGGTGCTGTGCTTCCTCATTTCTTAGCACTTATTTGCAGCTCCCTGGTATCCAATAATTATTGTCCTGGAATGTTTCCAAAGGCACTTTTCTGTGTGTGAAACTCGGCTAGACACATTCTGCATGGCACAGTCCCCTGGCTGGATGAATATCACCAGTCGTATCAGGTCTCTGGCAGAAATTCTGAATTCTTGTTTCTACAAATCCTCTGAAACTTTGGCTTCAGTTTTGCCACTGAACTTTTCTGTAGGGCAGCTCATTTGTAAGAATATGGAAGAAAATATATTCAGAAAAAAAGAAAAATATTTTCACTTGTGCCCTGATTTCCAAAAGCTCTTAAGCATTGGCTTAACATTTCCAGGAGGATTCAAATGTGTCTTCAGTGTTGTCCTGTATAAGAACATCTTGTATCAAAAACTGGTTCTTGAAACCTTTATGGTAACATTTCTTCAGCTGTTATTGTTCAAAATTGTGAGTCAAAAAAGGGGGGGGAAGGGAGAGGGACCACTGAGACCTGGAATTTTATTGTGAAAATATAAATAAATTATATAATCCTGTACAATTAAAAATGTTATTGCTAAATAATAAATAAATACTAAATAATACATTATTTTTTTTTAAAGGTTAACAGCTGATTTCTGTAGGGAAGCCATGAATTAAACATCATGCAAAACAATTAAACCCTGGGAAATAGGATTTCTGATGGAGTGGTCAACAATTAAAAATGAATGTGTTACTCTGCTCCAGGGAAAAGCAATAAGATGCCATGCTTTCATGCTATGGGGAACAAACATACTGTGTGACTCCAGATGGAAAGTTCTGCAAAACACAAAGCAAATACACCATGAGTGGCAGAGACTTAATCTGAGACTCTGCTACACAAAAGGCACAGGCAGCAGTCGTCATTTCTGGAGCAGGGACACCACTGGGAGACACTCACTCCTCCCAGCAGCAACCTTCTAAATTCCCCACCTGCGCTTGCAAATACAGCTCTTAACAGCGTGGGCACCTTCACGAGCAAATCCTGACTCAGGTCCCCCAGCTGTGATGGGTTTGTCTGGAAATTGCTTGCTGGGAGCCCAACCAAAACACAGCTTCCCTTCATGGACAAAGTCAACAGCTGGAAGACTGCAGCAAGGAGCAGGGTGTTCAGCTAAGCACTCTGAACAGTTAATGTGTTTTCTTACAGCTCTCCCTGAGCAATGCATGTTAAACACAGCTCTATGAGCTGCTCTGGCATGGTCTTACAGCTTCTGAAGCTCATTCTCATGCAGCAATCTCCTTTCGTTTTTACTCTGTCCTATATCTCCCCAGAAACACCTGCTGGACACCACAGACATCAAAAACAAACAGAATAAAGTTGTTTAAGGCAAAACCAAATACCTTCTGATCTGATCATTAACACTTTCACAGCTTCGTTTCTGCTGGATCCACCCTGGAGAGGAGTTCTGTTCATGAGTTCAGTGCCAACACCTCACCTGACTTGCATTGTCCTCTGCCTCCACCTGAGCTGCAGGAAGAGCCAGTATTGGTTGCCCCCCCCATACCCACTGCTTGGGGAATTGTCTGAATTTTTTTACCATGGCCAATGTGCATTTGAACAGATGGTAAATATCTCCTATCCTGCCAACAAGAGTCAAGAAATGCCACTAAAATCCATTTAGAATGGGAAAAAAAAGGAAAAAAAAGTTGAGAATATACTCAGGTCTGTTGCAGGTAAAATCTGTCAGCTAATGGGTAGTTTCAAAGTGCTTGTACTGAATGGTTCATTAGAAAACTTATCTCTGCTTCAGCTGCTGATAGGAAGAACCCCAAAAGGGCATTTTTTGTCACTGATAAACAGGTTGTAATTATATCCGGAAAGGAATTTGATGTATTGTAGAAGTTGAAAGAAGTTGCAAGTTGAAAAGTTGAAAAGAAATGCTGCATTCTCTATCTGTTTTATATCAGCAATGCACACTATTATGGAAATTATTTTAGACTTGGCAGAGTTTTCCAGAGAGAAGCAATCAGGATGTAAAACCTCACAATGGTTTGGTTCATACAGCCATTTCTTTCAGCTCAGGCAACCTCATTTCTTTTCCCTTTCTACTCTGTAGGGCTTCATGGTTATCAAATACAAACCAGTGACTGAAAAATGGGTCATAGCTTTGCAACACATCCATTGGAAATGCCAAGAAACTTGGTTCCAAGATCTTTCACACAGCCATTGCTTGTGGCTTGATTACAGTCACAGATCTGTGCAGAGCTGGCACCCCCAAGACATTAAACTTTCATATGAGACAGTGTGAATAGTATATCAAGCACACTTGTTCTCTATAGGATAATCTGAAACACTTTAGCTCTCATCTCCCCTCAGCCCTCCCCACTGCATTGTTTCCACCTTGCTGGTTGTAAAAGGGCTGTGTTACATTATTCTGTCATGTTATTTCCCAGGACAGCAATACAGGGTTGGCATAAGCAGCCTCACATCAGTGACCAGCTCTTGCCTGTGGTGTTGTGACAACACAACCCAAAACAAAACAACATCACTTCTTCAGCTGCTTCCTGGCCTTGTGTCCCAGGGATGTGATGGCACCTGGAGCCATCTACCAGCCCTAGTTAGAAAGAACGGATCCCCTCTCTGTTCTCTTTTCAATAGTCATGCAAGGATTCCAAAGAAGATTTTAAAGATTTACCCTAAAAAGTGATATTTTTTGCTTTGAGGTAAACACTGGGGTACTACATTCCCTAAGGCCATCAATGTGAAAGATGAATAAAACACTGAAAATCCTCCAAGAGCTGGGCTTAAGCCTGTTTCAGTTTGGAAGATAAAACAACACTGAAATTAAATTATTCAACTAATTTACCCTCTTTTATTAGTTTGAGGTTTTGTTTTGCTTTTTTTTTTTTTTTTGGCAGACAAGGGAGCCTTGCTCACATAGTTGGAGTTTTAATCCTTTCCATCAGGGTGTTGATTGCTGATATTGATATACAGATATAGTTTCTGTGTACAGGTTTATGCAATGTGGGGCTGAAGAACCTACTTGCAAAAGACTGATGAGACAAAATCAACGTCTGTGAACAGACCTGCTCCCACAAAATGATGAACTGTGTCCCTCTAATGCTGTTAAGGTTTGGACCATGAGTTTAAGCTACAGAGTATGAGTTTGGTAAAGCCAGGCTGAAATCAAGGAGTTCTGCAGTACTTCTGTCTTCATTAAAGAGATGATGGATTTCACTATATCGTGCAACAGTGAAAACAGCACTAGAGATCCCATATTTTGTGTCAGTGAATAATTTGCCTCAAGGTAGATACAATGTGCAAAGAGCTCTTGTATGTTCTTATCCTTGGATAAACACCAAGCAACCTTTTCATCGACTCAAATCTTCTAAGAGAGTTCAGACAGGTTCTAAATCCTTTTTCCAACCTTCAATATTCCACTTACCAGCGCAAGCAATATTTCTCAACTCATTGTATTAAACAACAGACACTCATCACTCCATTGGAAGAATGCTTGAGTGGATTTTGAGCCTGGACTGGTAGATTTTCATTCCAATTTCTAGGACCAGATTTATGGTCTTGACAGGGAGTGGGTGTAACATTTTTGTCTAGTCATTCATATCCTGTTTTCTCTTGAGTTGAATCTAGCAGCTTATGTACTCATCCTGTGACTAACTGTGAGAGCTTGGCCAAAATTTCCCTCCATTGTCCAATTCTTAATTCAGACCTCTTTACTGTACAGCATAGGTACACACCTGTTACTACATCAACCAAAATTAAGGCCTGGGCCGTGTTCTGGGGTCATTTGTATTTTCAATTAAAGACCCAGCAGGATAAGGAAAAGCATCTTCCCATGAGTCAGAACTTGGGCCCAGACTACTCTGTAGTCAAGTGAAGCTGCCTGGAAGTGGCTTTGAACAGCCCACTCCCAAAGCTGTCTCTCTAACAAGCTGAACCAGACCAATCCACCTCCAGAACCACGTCCTTTCCAGTTTTCTTTCAAAACAGGAAGTAATTCTGTAATTTAAATGAGATCAGAAAGCTGCTGTCATGGTATCATGGAAATTTCTGACGGGATTGTCTGCTCTGAAATGTACAGACTGCACCACGAGCTTCAGCTGCACCAAGGGCTGTGGTGCCTTTTAGATGGGGTAAGAGGGACAGCTGGGTGTGGAGTACAAGGACATCAGAACACCTTGCAAAAACTCAAAAAGATGGGTGACACAGTCACATAACACTTGGTGAGAAGTGGAGTGCATGTGGTGTTCGTGTTTATTTGCCCTAGCATAGATTTGGAGTGGTATCAAACCAGTTCAGCAAACAAGACTCCTCTCAGCACCTGTGTGGGGTGCCCTTCAGCAGACAAGCTGTGCTTTCCCCTCTGGCTCCTTTGGACACTTTCCAAAGCCATTTCCATGCACAGCTAGAGAGCCCTTCCTTACACAGCAGGAGTGGGATGGAACAAAAGGATTCCTCAACTCTTCTTTTGCAGCCAAAGTCTCAGAGGAGCACAACGTGATTATAATGTTTAAACTTTCCAGAGAATGACAAAAATCCACAGCCTTTTCAGCCTTTCATCCCAGCCCAAACACTGGTGCTCCAAGTCACAGAAATTCTAATGTGACAGCTACCAATGAGGCCAAAAACTTTCTCTTGGCCAATTTTGTTCTCAGCTGAGATGACCCAAAAACATTTCAGGTGTTAATTGCACAGTGCTGAAATTGACCAGCTCAAAACAAACCCAGCTTTAATGTGAAAGAAATTGATTCATTTAATAGAGTGTTATAGCATACTTGCTGAAATGCCCTTCAATTAATTCAATTAATTGAATTACCACAGTTTTGACAATTGGAATCCCGTATCCAGTGCCCAAGATGGTGCTTTCAAAGATACAATGTCCATATGCTGATTTTAGCTCTAAATTTTCATAATTACACAGCTCCACACCATTTTCAAACCGCTTGCTAAGCATGGTTGAGTTTATCATATTCAGTTATCTCCCCTATTACTGGGATGCCTTTTCAATCAAAAGACAGGAATCTCTTATTTGCATCTCTTTTCTCTCAATAATTTAAAAAAGACCATAGATGACTCCTTTCTGAACTCAGCTAACTAAATATCTTCATGTTCTATTTTCTCCTGCATGAAAAATAAACAAATGTCTATTTATTTTACTTAGATAAATAAGTTCATAAATAGGCTAACACAAATATTCCACTGGATATGAGTGTTATATGAGCCTATTTACCATTCTTTTGGTCTCTACTGTATATAAGAGAGGATAGGAGCTTTGAGAATAAATTCAAGATTAATAGAAAAGATTTTAAAAAGAGATTGAGTGAGAAAGAGTTATTTTCTCCCATGTCCAACTGTTCTGTGAGGGTTTTGAGCCCCTGTACAGAGAACATTTAGATATTCCTGACAGAGACTGCACCTGCACATAAATGCAACCACTTCTCTGCATGACTGTGTATAATGGATTTTTAGCAGCACTGTAAAAATTTCCTTACAGCTACTAGCCTGTGACCCAGGCTCATTTACAGCTCTATCCTGCCTGCTTTTCTCTTGATTTAAACTTGCAACAGCTTTCTCTAACAGGCCTGGTTTATGCCAGGTTAAAGGAAAGCTGGCTCAGCAGCACCTTGCACGAATGCTGTCCCTGAAAACACACGGCTACAGCCAGCCCGACTGCTGAGGACAAATCCCCTCCCAGAGGAGCAAAAGCAACAGAAAAAACCTGCCCAATGGCTAAAGGACAACACTACCCACAGCTGTATTTCCCCTTATCATGATTTTGTCCCTATTCCTGCTGGGTTTCCTGACTTCTGACTGGGAGCCCATAGATTACGTTGCAAATCATTGGACAAACTAATCAGATCATTGGTGAGAGCAGTCCATGGAGGCTGGTGTTTATCAAAAAAAGTACAATGCAAAGAATAGTATCTTTACAGTCAGAAAAGCAGATTTAAAAAATCAATTTTACAATTAAATATATATGTTCTCAAATTGGCACCGCATTTGTTGTGATACAAGCTACCTGAATGATGCCATACAGAAAAATTGGTAGAGGTAATTAAAGGTGTTTTCCATGAAGATGCCCGTATTCTCAGAGCTCTGGTAGTTCAGCTTTTTAAAAATACTTTAAAATCTTTCAATAAAAGAGCTCTTTGGAAGGGCTTTGCAACACTATTTCTGACAGGGGCATAAATAAGAAGAGCAAAGAGGTGACGGAGTAGGAAGCACTGGTCACAATGTCAGCTGTCCCTCCTCCTCCTTTTGTACTCCCTACAGATTTGAAAGATCAGAAAGACGTGGAACATTGCAAATGTCCTAAGAAAAATGGGTAAAAAAGGTTAAAAAAAGTTTTGTTGCCAGTATACTTGAGGATTTCTTTTCCTTTCACTTCACAAAGCATTGAGCTGCCTGGGTTCCATGGGATTCAGTACTTTGTGGCTAACATTTGCTGTGATTGGTTGTGCCACTGTATAAAACCAAAAGGAAAATTCACCTTTAAGATACATATTTTTAGCAGTTGACCTATATGGTACAAAGTGCTGTCCAACGTTCATTTTTCTGGCAATAAACTTTAAAGTTTTTCTTTGTTAAAAAAAAAAGTAATCTCCTTTAAATGATATTCAACACAACTCTTTTCACTTCCTTGGTGGAGGAATCTCTTCAGTTGGAGGATTTCCTGTTCCTTTTGTCTTAGCCCCCTACATATTTCTGCATTACCATATTTATTCCCATTTGCTGTTCTTCACAGAGGAAATCATCTGGCATGTCAAACAAACACATTTCAAAGAGACTTGCTTGTTTTCATGGAAAAAGTTCTTTGTCAAGGGACATTGACCATAAGGATTTCTATTTCTTTAAATCTTAAAATGGAATAAAACTACTGAACAGTGGCAAACAGCAAATACAATGAGGCTCTGAACAGATTTGTGACTGGACCTTAATCCTAAGAAAAAATAATGCTGGCACAAACTGAGGAAGACAAAGAGCTCATTTGGGCACAAGCTGCAAATGTGCTGCAAACCCTGGGGAGCTGGAGTGGCAGGAGATCCTGGGAGCAGTTTGTGTGCAAGAGATGACACCAACCTCCCCAGGTGGGTGGATGTTGGATTTACTCCAACCTGTGCATAGCTGAGAGTCCCAAACCCTCCCGGCAGCCTCCACAGGCTGTGGTGCCTCCCTTTCCTCCCAGGGAAGGGCTTGGGGCGTCCGGCAGCCCTGTCCAAGCACAGACACCACCTAAATCCAGAGGGCACCTTGAAAATGTCACCCCAACCACAACCAAGGGAGGACAGACCCAAACTAACCCACCCCCGCAAGGTGTCTATCGAACTGATCCTCCCAAGAAATCCTATAGCTTCCCTTTGAAGCTCAAAGACAGGGAAAACTGATTGCTGCCTTGGTCCTCACAGCAGTTTCCCATCCCACCCCTCGTTGTGGAAGCTGTGCTAAAACTGCTCGACGCTGTGCGCTGCTTAAGAGATGCATTTTGGCCGCCCCTTTCCCAGCATTTATATCTCTGTTACCCAGCAGGTGCAGAATACTCAGGTCTGCATCAGCCCTCTGGTTTGCCTTTCCACCGAGCTATCAGCCCCAAGCTGCAGCTGCAGTACCTGTCTGGACTGAAATTAATCCAAATCTGCTGTGCGTCAGTGTGGGGGCAGAATTGCCTTTGCTCAGCAGGCTGCAAATGCACTCCCCAGTCATCCAAAGCTCTGCCTACAGCCAGCTCTAATTTTACTCTATTTTGTTTATGCTGGAGTGGCTGGGCTGGTATTTTTTCCGTCCCTTCCACTTAATCTACCTTTGTCTTTCTAATAACATCCTCTAATAATGTCTTCGATCCTGATTTATTTATAGCTACTGCCCTTTTATTCAGGTATTACTGCTGAAAGTGTTCTAAAATTGAGTCCACTTACCGGGAAGGTGCCAGGGGTAAGTCACTTATTTGTGGGTTAAGTCTTAGATTTGAAATACCATTGAGATGGATGGATTTTCTGTGTTTTTCCTGCTCCTAGTCACACTGCAGTCTGGATGGGAAGGGATTGCAGTGGTGGGGGGGAGCAGTGTGGGTGTGTGCCAGCATGTCTTTCTGAAAAACTTACAATCTCCAAGGAAAAGTGACTGATAGAGTCTTTATTTCCCTGACAGGTGGTACTTAGCATAGGGAAGTTGCATTGGACATGCTCAGTCCTTTCATGCTCCAATTAAAGGAAACAAATGGTCAACAAAAAGCACAGGGAGAAATCCATCCCAAAGATGATTTAATGTGCCCGTCTCAGTTTGCAAACACTGCTGCTTGTTTGTCTTTTTTGGGTTTAGATCTCCTTGTGAGATGTTGTAGCAATGTGACAGAACAAAGAGGCATCTGTGACTTGGCAGTAAGGTAGGAAGGGAGCTTCACCTTGATCTCACATCCTGGGAGAAGCTAATTTCTCTTACTCCTGCCACTGTGGTCTGTTTATCTTAGATGTGCAAAAAATGTGAGCATGAGGCCAGTAATTTCTCCTTTAGTCCCAACACAAGCTCTAATGGAGCTAAAATGAAACATTTATTTAACCTCTATTTGGGACCCTCCAGAGAAGTGTTTTCAATACTTCCTCCAAGCTCTCAGTCCATCTTTGTCCTTCCCACTGGAATATTTTTGCTTTTATTTTTCCTCTCCAATAGGCAGCTCCTATTTGTTGACATTATTGGATGTTATTACCTATGAAGTCAGCACCTGGTCCCTATATAGGAAGGAAAATCAGCAGCAGAGCTGAATGAAAGAAGTAATTTTCCTTCATCTGTTGTATTTCAGTATGAAATATTTGGCATGAAATTAAGATTTTAAAAATCCCAAAATTTCTTTTTGAACACCAAATGTAGGCTACAAGAAAAATTAGCTTTCATATAGAAATAGTCTTAATTATTGCATAGGAGCTTCACGTCTGCCAATGTCAGTCAGAATGAGTGAGACAACATATTTCTACAGAACATCAATATTGCAAGTATCAAAACAAACCCAGAATTCCCATGAAGGGAATCTCAGATTTTTGTAACCACAGGTGTTTAAGTCTCTCTTGAAAACCAGTAACCAAAATAGTCCTTGCAGTGGGTTTTATCAAAACCACTCTGCATGTGTAGAACATAGAAGAAATTAAAACTAAAAAAAAAAAAAAAAAAGAAATTAAAACAGCAGTTCTACGGATTCCTTGTTGACACTAAGGAGAAAATTGCATGGGTGGAAAGCAGAGGAAGAAATTTGGCAACATAGGGGAGGCCCCAGCACATGGAGAACATGGTGATAGGAAGGGTTTAACAGGACAAAAATAAGAAAAAATAAGAAAGAAAAGTAGACCTCAGGAATATGCTGGGCTCCCAAACCTTAGTTGGGAAGAACTGAACTCCAAGTTTATGGAAGAGTTTGGACTGTTAGCAAGGAGACCATCAAATCATTCTGGTGACTGTGATATTGCAAGGCAGCAGTCAGACATTTTCAACTCAGCTTCAAGAACAGTAGAGCTCTTGTGACAACATCCATGGAGGTACAACAGAGGGGAGAGGATTTTGTATGGATTCTACTATGGCCAGGCATGAGAAGCAGCATCCCTCTCTGAATGCAACCACTGTTACAGCAGGAGCTGCAGTGCTCAGCTGGCACCAGGGGATGGTTTATCACGGGCACCAATTCATGGTTTACCATGGGCTACCAATGGTTTATCCAGGGCTGCCAATGAGTGGTTTATCATGGGGTACCAATTCTATCCAAGGGCACCAATGGATGGTTTATCCAGGGCACTAATGACTTATCCAAGGGCACCAATGGATGGTTTATCACAGGGTACCAATGGTTTATCCAGGGTCACCAGTGGTTTATCCAGGGCACCAGTGGTTTATCCAGGGCACCAATGGTTTATCCAGGGTCACCAGTGGTTTATCCAGGGCACCAGTGGTTTATCCAGGGCACCAATGGTTTATCCAGGGGCACCAGTGGATGGTTTATCATGGGGTATCAATGGTTTATCCAAGGGATGGTTTATCCAGGTGGATGGTTTATCCAGGGCAAAATCTCCACATGATGGATGCCTGGTGCTGGAGCACAGGATCAGCTCCTAGGCTGCTGCAGCATTTTATTTCTCCTCTTCAGCACCCTCCCCAGTGCAGGATCCTGCACTTCCAGGACCCCGTTTGATCCCTGCCCGAGTCCACCCATGGTAGGAGAGGGCTTCTCTCCACTGGTGTGAGGCAGCAGTGGCTGGGGACAGCTGACAGCCATCACACACCTCCAGGACTCTGTATCTTTCTTTTCCCCCCCGCTTCCCTGGTCACCTCCTTTTCCCCCCCTTCACTGCCAGCCTCTTCCAAAGAAGAATTTTGTTTTCATTTACAATCCATTTTCCTGTGGATCCTTCATTTTCACTCAGATCCTTCCTTTCCCCATTTCTACGATTTTCAGTGTGACAGAACGACACTTCTGACAAGCAACCTCCCCACCTCCCTTCATTCTGGGGATGCTTTTTCAGCCAATTAATCTAACATCATGTACCATTTAGCTTTGAGAGGCTGGTGTGACTCCTGAAGGAGACAAAATGTGCTGCTGGGAACAGAGAGATGGGGGTGATGGCGAGGACCATGAGGAGGCTCCAAACTGTCTGAATTACTCATCAGGAGGGTGCCAACATGAAAGCCTGGAATATCTTCCTTCTCCATCTCCTTCCTCACAGACCCGCTGACACATGGCTGTCATTATGCCACAGAGCCATTTTGTTATGTGAGTGTGTGATGGGATGAGGGACAAAGCTCTGCTGAAACACTCTCAAGTAGGGATTATGGATGCGTCTGTCAGGCTCCCTGACAATCCCTTCACTTAATTAGCAGGTAGGAACAATACTCAATACTAGCTGGGGTGGGATCTCTCTTCCCTTCTGAATATGCCTCTCTAAAAAGAATAGATGCGTTTTCAAGATCCAAATAAATAATTTGGTTTGAAAAAAAAATTAAAAAAATACACAAATCCAATGTTCTTTCACATCCTCTCTTTTCAGTAACATTTTTGTTTCAATTTGAAATGTTTTGTGCTTGAAACGTTGCTGAGTCACATGGAATAACATGAACAACATTCTAGAAATTGCAGCCAAATTTCAAACCCAGCCATTCTACCTGAGTTCTGAAAGAATTTGGTTATTTTTCTCTGATGCTTTTTTCCCCAGATTATAGTGTCATTCAATTTTAACTTGTTCTGGAAAAAGCATCCTCAGCTTGCCCTCAGAACCTCCTGCCCTGTAGTGTTTGGACTTCTAGATTGTGTTCCCAGATTTTGGATCTTTAAAATTCATAAGGGTTAGAAATGCTCCCTTCCTGCTCTATTAAATGACATAATATTTCAATTCTACAGATTAATGCCTTAAGATTCATTAATTGTGATTTAAATCGTGAGATTTTAGTCAACACTGCAAACATGCAGACAAAAAAGACTCTGATTTCTTAGAGCATGTTTTTCCCTGGGCAAAAAAAAAAAATTCAGTGTAAGAGCAGTGTTGGGTCATCACCTCCCCGATATTAGGCATGACAAGAGCAGTGGGATTTTAGCAGTGCTCTCTTGGATGTCGCAGTTGTTCAATGATCCAAATCTGATCACTCTGGGGAAGTTTCCCTGTGAGCAACAGTGGCTGTAACCCCTCTGACAGCTGCCCTGCCTGTGAGCGTCTCTGCACCTCTGCTGCACAACTTCCCATCCTTGTTTTGCTCCTATTAGCTTACAACAGATCACTAAGTGAAAAGCCTGAAGGAGTCTGTGCCACTGTGTAGGAAGGACCTTTAAAAAAGCAAATGCTGGCATGTGAGAAGATTTCACAGGCTGTACGACAGTGGCATCAGCCTGTTGAGCTGTTAGCAGTTCCTAATATCAGCTCGTCAAACACTTCTGTCTCTTGATTTGGAAATGACAAAGGATTCTGTACTTGGGGTGTGAATCTTGAGAGCAATTTGCTTCAAATGCAGACAGAATGTCCTTGCCCCTTGCACTGGAACAGGGAAATGGAGTCGAAGCAGCTCTGAAGGATGCTGAGCAGGGATGTGTGCAACACTTTAAGGGGGGATAAAACAGTAAAAAACAAAAGTGACACTTTCCTGACAGCTTCACAAAAGAGGAAGGACAAAAAGTTAATCTTCACTCAACTGGCTTATGAGATTCAGCTCCAGCCCAAGGCAATTTATTTTATTAAAAGCAGCAATTAACATTGTTGGCCAAAACCTTGCTGCAAAATCCAACAGAAGACTTTCCTCTTCTTATAATGTGGCATTCAATAAACAGAAGAAAAAAAATGAAGTAAGCTCTTCCCTTCTGCATTATTTTTGGCTTTTTGAAGGGGATTTAACACCAATTTTAAAATAAATATGTAAAAGTTTGATTATTTTTCCTGCACAACATTGTGAATCTGTCAAGAGGAATGGATGGCCTTTGCTCCCAGGTTCTTGAAATAACTGTCTGTGAGACTAAAGAAGAGCCTGGGTGTCTCTGACACTTCCTTCATTACCCACTGAAAAAGAAAATAGATGTTGTGTAAACTAGAGCCTTGTGGGCGCTAATAGCAGATTTTCACATGGGATAAACATATGTTCAGTTTGCTCAGAGCAAGCAAATTTCCCATTTCACTACCAAAAGAAATAGATAAAAGCCTTATTTTAACTGATGGAAATTTCACTGTAGAACACACTGGTAATTACTTGCAATATTCAGTTCTCTGCCCTTGGATGTTCAAGTGGGTGATGAGAAAAAAATTCTGGCTATTTACTATCCATCTTGAAAACACCTGTGGCATCCAAGATTTGTGCCCTTTGTGCATTAAGACTCAATGTCAAATTTGAAGATTGCTGATAAACAAGGCATGATCCCAAACGGATCAGTGATGAGTTGGAGAATAAGCCAAGGGAAGTCTGGATGTGGATTCTTTTGTGCTAGAAGAGAAAAATGAGCTCACAAATCTCAGGAGAACATTCCGCCACCGCTTCTGTAGTTTCAAAGATACCTTGATGTTTAACCTTCAAACTGCATTGCAAGAGCTCTTCTCCCACACCAGCGTTTTGGTTTCTGCACTTAAAGCCAGCAAGTGAGAGGGAAAACAAACAGTGTAGGAAGAAAATATTCTCTTTTCTATATTTGGTAACTCTTGCAGAGGTTGGTCTGTGCTGAAAATTATGGAGGATCTTTGTTCCACAGAAAGGGGTGATGGTTTCTCTCAGGGTCTTAGAAATTTTCAAATCATGTCCTAGATCATCCCCACTTCCCTAGATAGCCTGGTTTTAGAAAAAGATTGGAAACCCTGCACCACATGATGGTTATTCCTGAGAACACAGTGAAAGAGTTACAGACACCCTCATTCAGTGTTGCTGCCCATAGGAGTAAGGTGGCTCAAGCCTCCAAATTGTTCCAGATTCTACAAGCTCTGACAGACAACAGGATCCAACATTTCCAGTACCTCAAACTCTTGGGATTCTGACCCTGACATAAGCCTGGATCTAAAAAGACCTTCCCCCAAATCTTAACGAATGCTCTGTGGCACCTTTTGGCCTAGGCCTGACTTAAGAATTCACATGGACATAAAGCAAGAGACATTTAAGCATGATATGCTGCAAAACCAGAACCTTGCTATTCATGTGGCATTATTCAAAGTTGTTTTTTTTTATGTCTGTGCAATTGGAAACAGCGGAAAATAAGACTTGGTCATAAATAAGGTGGAAGTAAGGGTAGACTAGAGGAATTTGATACTATACCTAAAGCAAGATTTCATTACTGGGACTGACAACCTGAAATACTCGTGCCAATGTTTTTGCCCTCCATAATTTTTTTAATGTGGTTTCTTACTGCAGGAGTTTTGTGACACACAGCAGAAGCTCTGTGACTGCCAGATTCCCCGTGACACAAAACCAGCAGTGAGTCAAACATCAGCTCATCCTTCTCTCCCTGGCTTGGCTCATGGTCACACAGAAGGGCACCTGGCTTTGGCCATTTGGTGTGTTTGCTGCATTCATCAGATTTTGGCATCAGCCTCACAGTCAGCTTTTCTTTCTCCCTCCATCATCCCACAGAATATTCCCTTTGTCCCACTCTGAGTTTTAGATACAGGCCTGCCTCCCCTATTTTCCCATCTTGGAGCATTACTGAGTAGGAGAGACCAATGGCTATTGCTTTGTTGCTGGAAGAGGTATCGGTACTTCTTCTGAGGTAGCTCTCTATTTTGGGGAAAAATTTAAATGATTTTTAAAAACAACAGAAGTACCTGAAACACACTTTAAATACTTCCAGACAACTTTGGAGATTTGTCAGTGCTGTTAAAGCCTGGGGATAAGTAACAGGCAGAGCAGAACAGAAGTAGGACCTGAGGTAATGATAAGTCTTGGGTGAAGAATTACTGAAGTTGTGAAAAGACTGAAGACCAGAGAAAATCAAAAGCCACTCCTAGCTGCCATTTTCAGTTTTCCTTTAGGAGCCAATGCCTAGTTTGGCCATATTGTCAGCTCACAGCACGTCACCACAGATCTCCTACCATCTCTTCCCTCCTGATACACATTTGCTGTTTAATCAGGGTTTTCCTTCCAGCTGCCACACACCTGTTACTGAAGGAGTGGAGCAAGTTTGTAGGGCCAGGATGAGTGAGAGTGGCATTGAAATAAAGGCTAAACAAAAATAACTGTGAACATGAGACCCTCCAGTAGTAATTCCTAAATAATGCATCAGGGAGAAGAAAGATATGGAATGATCTGTGAAGTAAAACAAGTTTATCACTGAGCTGAGCTGGGAAATATCCCTAGAGGGCAGCTAAGTGAGAGGGGAGAAGGTGGGATGCTCTACTTGAAGAGAAAATCAGGGAGGTCTGGATTCAACATTAGAGTGAGTTAGTTTGAGTTAGTCTGGCACAGCAAGAAGTTGTGTAATCATGCAATGTGACTATTGATCCCTTCCCTTCATGCTGCTCAGTGCTGAAACGCCCTGAATACAAATGGAGGCTTTTAGTGGATTCCAGCTATTTGAAAGAAAAGTTTTGAATATTTAGTCACTTCTGAACCACCCACACGACCACTCTGTGAGACCAATACTGAAGGAAAGGGAAAGGGAAAGGGAAAGGGAAAGGGAAAGCAGAAACATATTTCTGTGTTTGCCATTTGCTTTTATTCTGACAGTACCATGTGCCCAAGTCCCCAGATCCTGTTCATGAGTGATGGAAAATAAAATGCTTGATGGATTCTGACACAGAGGGACCATCTGGGCAAGGTCTAAACTCAGAGTTGCAAAAGCCACATGAGGAAGTGAAATTCAAATATGATGCACCCCTGCCACTGCCACATGCAGAGAATGACTTGAAAAGGCAGTGACAGCTCCAGCAAAGCTGTTTGCACAGCAGAACACTGGGATAGTCATCTGGGGAAAATTGGGGTGGAAAGGATTGAGCTTCAAGGTGCACTACAGATCAACTGTATGATTTTTGAACATCTAATTTGTTGCTATCATTCATATGGGTACTGCACTAGTCCTGAGACACTCTGTGCACACAGATTCATAAAGAATAAATTCTCTTTGCTGCTCCACAGTTAAGGATGCTGAAAGGCAAGATGGATATAAACATATCAAAATGAGACAGAAGCCTGTGAAAGGTAAAATCCTCAGCCCCAGTCACTGAATAAATCACTGCAAATAAAACCAGATTCTACTGAGCCAATCCAAAGGTTCCTCTTTATTTCAAAGTAGCTTTGGTTCCACTCTTGCAGAATCCAATATCCTCATCTCTCCCTCGCTGTCTCTGCTGATAGAGACTCTGTTACTTTGACACAAAGTTGGCATCAGCATTTTTCTCTGGAAAGACTTAACAAAACCCCTCATCCTTTGCTCTCCATTTCCTGTCTATAAAGTAGAGCTCACACTGCTTGCCCTTCTGAGTTCCTTTCTCATATCCATTTTTGTTCAATACTTCAGGGCAAAGATTTCCTCATTTTATGCCCTCTGCAGCATTAAAATATAAACTAGCAGCTACTCATGGTAAAAAAATGTGGCTTAAAGGAAAGCCTCTCTTTTGGAAGGTGGCACAGTAAAGGTTTTGCCATTTTGCAGCATTTCAATAAAAAGTTTTGAGTAATAAATATACATTTTTGAGGTCTTGAAGTACCAGCCACTACCATTACATTTACCAGACCAGGCTGGGAACACAAAGTACTTTTGCAATCCAAGTCCCAACCTTCTATTCTTCTCTCCTTTCAAAAGTGTTTTGTGTCTGCCATTCTCATGGGGAAACAGTTTGTGACCTTGTTTCCTAGATGACACTTCTCACAGAAGTGGTTAAAACAGTTCAGAGAATAAATTTTGTTGGTTTGAGGTTTTTTTGTTTGTTTGTTTGTTTGTTTGTTTTTATGATTTCTACTCCTTTTAGAATGCAAATGCCTGGACATCACTTCAGTGAAGGCACTTGACAACAGCTGAATGGGTGTCAGCTCATACATGAATTGTAACATCATGAAAACTTGGCTGCCACCAGATGATTTGGGGCAATTCTCTACTTTAGGGCTTTAAAAAAATTTAACTCTTAAAAAGTTACAGTTTCCAAACTGCCCCATTTCCTGTGTTTTTCTTGAATACAGAATGAGGAAAAAAAACCAAGACCCTGGAAATATGATCCAAAGCTTTGTTTGCCATAAGATCAGCCACATCATAAAATAAGCTCATAAAAAGGAGCGATATGCACCATAAATCTCAACTGCTTTATAAAAATAAAGCAAAGCTGTCACAGGGGTGACATCACTGAGCACACAGGAAATGCAAAAATCTGCAGAAATGCTGATTTTAGTAAGTATTAGGATTCTATGTAGATTAAAATGTTGGAGAAACCTTTAGCCTAGCTCAAAGTCAGTGGCAGGGAAGGAGGGTGTAAATGAATAGGAAGTAGATAATTGTTGTCCTTTTCAGCAGCAGTTAAGAACCAGAGAACCAGGTTAAAACCATCTCTGGATTCATATCCCATCTGAACTGGTAAAACATTTGGCCATGAATAGTCCAGTACAATGAAAATACCAACCACATGAGCAGTTTTTCAATTTTCTTTACACATGAATTTACCTGGTTCAACTGTGGACCACTAACTGCACCTCTTGACCCACTGTTTTTAGTATCCACTCCTAACATACCAGAATTATGGGTATGTTCCTTATTGACATCACCAAAAAGAGCTATTCCATCCCTATTTGTTTCTTCATTCTCAACACTCAGGTGGCTTGGGATGGTGAATGTGTTTTTTCCAGTTTGCTGAGACTCCCAAAGCAAGTGGAAAAATCAAAGGCTGGATATCTGACACACTGAATCCTGGAAAACACTGCTGCCAGCTCTTTAGTGAAACTCACCCACAGCTTGAACTGAACTCTGGGGCATTTTGCTCTCGAATCCCCGGCATTTGTTCATTATTCTTTTTGCCATAGACAAAATATATATGGGTGCCATGGGGATTTTTTTAGTGTGTAAGAAGTTATCTAATCTGTCTTGCTGACTGCTTTGCTGTTCACCCTTGATGAACATCCTCTGATGTTTATCTTTTTGATTTGCCAGCTGTTTATTTACAGATATAGATTTGCTTCTCTCCCCTTCCGAGTAACCTTTGGAGCAAAGCTTTCAGTAAGGGATAGCCTGAGGTGGCTGAGCATACAGTCTTTTCTTCTCTGCTTGTTTAGTTGGGAGGCAGCAAAGAACGAACAGACCAAAGGTCAGCTCAGTTTACACAGCCTAAATACGGTATTATTTATCAACATCTCCTCTGAAGTCATCCAGGAAGCTTCTGAAGTCATTCCTACCTTAGGGATGGGGCTGCCAGAAGAATAGTGATGCTGAGATTACAAGGAAAAGAGGAAGAACAAGGAGAGGAAGAAGGTAATGGCAGCAGAAGAATATAGAGTGCAAAAATGTTCATCAAAGGATTAATAATTGATTCACAAGACAAAGTACTTTTCTATCTGAAGAGCCACTGAGATAAGCAGACACGAAGAGAAATAAAACCAATAAAGGCAAGTTTTTGGGCCTTGAAATTTGTTACATATTCTCTTGTAAATCACAGGTTCTTATTCAAATATCTCAAAGAGTCAGGACAGCATGGAGCTAAATATTAATTTTTTTGGAAAATCTGCAAGCACATTGGGAGAGGCTGGAAGGGAAATTCAGAGTAGTGACATGTTAGAGTGGATAAATAAAAAATCTAACTCTGGCTCTTGGCAAGAGTAGGAGACATTTGTAAAGCTAAAGAATGAGAAAGGGAGGAATTGACCAAAGCCACAGATTAATTCACACAAACACATTTGACCAACTCCTGGAGATTTTCAAACATAAACTCATTATGACCCCAAGCTATAAATTTCTGGAACTGCGGGAAGCACAGTTCTGTGCTTCCCTCACTGTTCCATTCTTTTCTGACCAGGCTTCCTCGCTGCTGGAGACTTGGATTTGACCAGTTGGAGCTTCAGTCTCACCCACTTCTTACACTATGTTGTTTTTAATCAGGGGAATGAGAAGGGACTTCATAACACAGCTAAATGTGTCACTTACACCAAAATATTACAACCAGAACATGTAATTTTTAGTAGCCACTGGGCTGGGAAATACATTCTCACTGGAATGTGCACCACTGTACGTGCCCAGGAGAGATTTGCTGGCACAGTCCCCCGTGCTGGAATCTAACACCAATACATGTAGAGTTTTGAATTGCATCCATTTCTAAAGAACATATAGGTAAGCAAAAAACCCAATATTACTGATTGTTCTGGACATCCCCCTCTAATGTTGACAGAAGATTCCTCATTATGTGGCAGGAAGGAAAAGTAAACCCTTTTGTTGCTGGGTACTGGAGCTGAACAAATTATTTCCAATGAATAATTTATCTGACTAAATGAGAGGTTTTCTGCTTGTTGAAGACCAACAATCCCTCTAATATGTACATATTTTAATGTTTGAACATCAGACAACTCCTCTGCGTGTGGGGTGCCCAAGAGCTGGTGGGGAGGAGCTCTCTGACAGAATCAGCTTTCACTGGCTGAGTTCTGTGTGAGGCCAGCACAGCTTGGCTGAAGGACAAAAGTCTTCCCACCACATCCACAGGGGACTCCTTTGGACCAGCAGGTAGGATGGGTTGGGGAGTGATTTTCATGAACACTGTTCTGGATGGCTGAGGCCTTACAGCGCTTCCAGCTTGCACATGTATAATTCAAGCCCTGTGAATAGCAGCTGTGACAGGCTGGGTAACTATTTGCAAAGAATCATATTTTATTGGGAAATTATTATCTATTTTGATCCATCTGTATCTTTTGATATGTTGCCAAATCAAGAATGGGGGCTGATCAAAAACATAAACAAAAGGTCTGGGCCAAGGCCCAATATTGGCATATATTTGAGATATTTTAATTCACTACATAATAGTGATAATGTCTAGAAGTGCCTGAAGAACCAAACTCTGAAATGGGATTTGGTCTTTGGCTTCCAGCAGCAAACCAAGGCTGGAGATGATGTGGAGGGCAGCAGTGCTGTCCCTGAGCTCAGCAGGGAGGTGACAGGGAGCACCAAGTGTCACAGGGAGCCTGCAGGTCTCAGCAGTGCCCTGGGGCTGTCTGACAGCTCTGGCAGCTCATGCACACATCGGCTGGGAATTTCTGACTGCGGCAGGGAAGCAGGATGAGAGAGGGATGTGGTGGAGGACAGTGACTCAGGCTGCCATACTTGGGGTGCAGGCAGCAGCGCAGACATGAGTCACCCATCATGCCAGGCAGGAAGGGCCAGCTTTCCATCCACAAGATTAATTTGAGGCTGGCTGATTTCCAAGAGGAAATCAGATGGAGGGATGCAGGAGGCAGTGTTTCTGGGAGAGAGATATTTAAGCTCATGTGAGATGAGAGGGAAGATTAACCAGAAAGAGCCAATATCAATGAAGAGAGTTATTTTGGAGAGCGAAGGGAAATGAGGAGGATGCACAGCCCAGTGAAACTGCTTAAGGTTTGGGAATATAAAATTCAGTCTGCTGTGTTTGTAATTTCTTCTTCCCCGATGAAACTATTGAAATCCTTCACATGATGGAGCTGAGGGACCTCTTGCAAGCATCCAAGAGACAAGAAACGTTAGAGGATGATTTTCTGGGATATTGACTTCACGTAGGGGTACAAAACATCCAGCTACCATGAGACCAAAGAAGAGAGACAGGCAAGAAAATGCAAAGACAAAGCTGAGAAGTAACCATGCTAAATCCTCTTGTGTCTCTGTTAAAATGGTCTGTTTGTCTCTGTTAACTGGACCCTCCTTTTGTGAATGCTGCACTGGGCTGATTTACTCTAAGGCTATTTCAGCAACCTTCTCCCTCTTGCAGGAGGCAGAAAATGTGAGGCTGAGGCTCAGCCTAACTCGGGTCCTCTCTGAAGACAGCACTCCCACTGTCACCAAGCTGCAGGAGGGGAAAGGTGGTGGAGTCTGATTCTGTGACCATGCCTACAACCACGGAGGGGAGCAAACAGGACGAAATCTGCCACAACCTCCAGAACATCATTAACGCTCTCTGCAGCCACTTTGCCTCATCTACAAAACAGCATTTATGAATTTTCTCTGCTTCCTAAAGATATTCTGAAGGTGTAGTTCAGCTGAACACAGTGACTTGAAGAGGAGTGTGTTTTCACTCTGTCAAACATTATAATTTGCTATAAACTGTAGTTTTGGGAGTTTTAAAATCTTGCTCACAATGCATTGACTGAAGATCTGATTAAGTATGCAGTGAAGAGTGCAGTGACTTCTCTTCAGAGCATGTTTTCATTGGAACATCAGAACTATTATAGCTGTCTCAGTAATATACAGGCTTGACATATATGGGATCATTAAGGATTTACATCTTAGTAATGGATTGAGAGCACACTCTTTCTGGACTCTCTTGTCACTAGTATTACACTGAAAAAAATCCCCTGGTGATTTGTTTATATATGTTAACACAGATTTTAAAAGATACTGAAGCACTAGACAAAGTAATTTTATTGCTTGACACAAAGAGATTGCCTCAATTTCTTTAATGCTGCAACTGTAATGACTTGTTCCTAAGGACCAAGAATTACAAAAACTCTCCCTACAGACTAATTAATGTTTTCTTTAACCAGGTATTTTCAGGCTTTTATTTATTATCTGAAGCAGTCTGTGGTGGGAGTCAGAGGTACTGCAGAGTGAGTATTCCAGTCATTAATGACTCCCAGCCTCCAGCAGCTGTGAGTTGGTGACAAGTCTGTGGTGTTTCCCCCAGGCCCCTGCAGTTGAATCTAAGCAACAGAACAGAGAGAAAGGGTTGAGATATTCCAGAGTGTTAAAAACCACTTCTGGATCCCATCCCTGGCTGAAACACAATCTAGCTGGTGGAAATTCAACAAGAATTGACTGATGACCTCTGCCCAACCAACTATGTGTTATCTATCTCTGACACAAGCAAATCACTTTGCAAGACATTCCCATCTGTCTCCATCCAGCTCCTGCCCTTGCAGCTCCGTGTCTGCAGCAGCCACTGCATCCCAGCCACCCCCTTTGCCAGGATGGTGGTGCTGCATCTTCTCTCCCCCAGCCCCCTGCCCTCTGTCCCACAGCACAGGGGTGTCTGAGCCCTCTGACTGTCCACACCACACCACACAGAAATTATCTCTCATTTCCTGCTCCTGTCAGGTGGGAGCAAAGCCCTTTCAAAGCAGCCCCTGGTTCTGCAGCCTCCTGCCAGCAGGTTTTTTGTAACACCTTCTTCACACACACGGGGCCTGAGACATTTTCCTACTCAAGGGAGGATCATTCCAGAGATTAATCTGTTGTGACACAGATTTTGTTCAATAAGAGCTATAAAAACATGGCAGGAAGTGGGAGAAAGAGAAAGAATAGCCTGACTTGTGGGCATTTTTCTTATGTGGAACTTCTTAATTCCACTATAAGGTACATTTTACATTGAGGGATTATTTTGTTTCCACTTTAACTTTGGGTCTCTAAACACATAGCTAACACTGGGAGTCAGTGTTTCTTTCTTCTCTCTCACTCTCACCTCTCCCCACTCCTTCTCACAGTGTCTGAAGGACATAATATGGTTATAATGGATAAAAAATCATGGCATATGACATAAAACTACAGAACTTTTCCATGAAACATTTTCTGTGTGATTTTTTTTTTTTGTACACAGCAGCATTTTAAAAACTAAATGGAACTGCAATGCATAGCTACAAAGCTATTTCTCTTTTTAAAGATGCTTATCATGCTCTGCATTTGTCAGCACCCTGGCTGGGTACAGGTCCTGGAGCACCAGAGGAACCAAACCTGCTGGCAGGGATCCAGGTGGGAGATCAAACATTGGGAAATAAATGTGCCCAGCTCTCCTGGATCTCCAGAAACTGAGGTCAAGTTTAATGTTCACTGTCACAGGAATGTAGAGATGAAGATTGATAACAAGAGAAGATCAAAGTCAGGGCTGCTGTGCCCATTTGCATGGTTACACCTGCAGGGGAAGCAGCTTTTCTGTATCTGAGAGTGACACCTGCACAAAGCACAGCCTTCATATATTCTCTGCTGCTGTAGCTGCCCCAGACACAAAATAAAAGCAGAAAAGCCATAAGGGACCTTTCCAGTAGATATTCTAGGCTGTAGGATTTAAAAAAAATCCACATCTCTGTCCTGATGCTGCTAAAAGATTTCCACACAGCTGGGCTGCAGCTGCCTTGCCTCTTGTCTTTAAAATTAGGCATCAGCTTGTCTGCAAAATGCTGCAGCTCCCAAGAGCATTGAAGAGGGGTCTGTTTGTCTCCAAAAAGGCACCAGGCTGACATCAGGCAGCCAGCAGTGCCAAACTTTCTCTGTCCCCTCTGTGTCCAGGAGAGGTTGTTCCTGCTCAGGGGGGCTCCCACCCCAGCGCAGAGCACTCGGCCACCCCTCGGGGCTCGGCAGCTGTGGGCAGGGTGCCAGGCTCAATGCCACCCCTCCCTTGGGGGGCAGTGTCCCAGTGCAGCTTTCCAGACTGCCACTGGCACAGACAGAGCTCCCCAGCTGGAGTTCTGCTGAGCATGACCTGCCAAGCCACGGTGCCAAGCTGGCAGGAAGAGGTTTGTTTGCTAAGAGTGGCGCTGCACTGAAATCTGCTGTGGGATGGGATGGGATGGGATGGGATGGGATGGGATGGGATGGGATGGCATGGCATGGCATGGCATGGCATGGCATGGCATGGCATGGCATGGCATGGCATGGCATGGCATGGGATAGCATGGGATGGCATGGGTGAAATCCTCTGGAGCAAACAGGGGTATCTTAGAGCTTAAACCCAAGAGCACCTAAAGCAGGGCTAAAACAAGGCTGGAGAGGGACTTTTTACAAGGCCATGCAGTGATAAGACAAAAGGGAATGGGTTTAAGATGAAGGAGGGCAGATTTAGATTAGATTTTAGGAAGAAATTCTTCCCTGTGAGGTTGGTGAGGCCCTGGCACAGGGTGCCCCAGAGAAGATGTGGCTGCCCCATCCCTGGAAATGTCCTGGACTGGGTTTGATGGAGCTTGGAGCAATCTGGCATAGCAGAAGGTGTCCCTGCCCATGGCAGGGGGTTGGAAAGAAGTGATTTTTGAGGTCTCTTCCAAGATAAACCTTTCTGGGATTCTGTGGAACCTGGCAGAATGTGAACTTGCTGCAGAAGCAGTTGCCATCTTCCACTTCATTTCAGATGGACTCAATGACCTTAGAGGTCTTTTACAGCCAAAATGATTCTATGAGTTTCTTTCTGGTCATGCACAAAGGAATAGAAATTCACGTGACAAGGAGCACTAAATTTAAGTGAATACACTACAAGAGGACCTTTAGTTCTGACTGTTGACAGTACTCAAACCAGAAGAAGATCTAAAGCTGCTTGTTGGAGAGCAGGATAATCTCGGCAGGCCTAACAGAGTAAAAATTCATTTCTGCCAGCACACTGAGAATGGCTCAGAATAAACATGGCAAGGAGATCTTAAAATAAAAAAGTGGCATAACTTCTTGCTTCAGGATAGGGAGGAGGGGAAGATTAAATACTTTCATTAAATTAACTCTCATCTGAATGAGGCTTTTGTTTAATTTCTAAAAGAAACTCATTTCTTTGTTGTCATTTTCTTCTCGAGTGGTGAATACAATGTAGAATTCCAGAAGTCTCATTTCTATACAAGCAAATGTAATCAATTTCACAGAGCACTGAGACAAATCAATATGGAAGGAGTCAGAAAACCAAACAAAAGCAACGAGAGAAAAATATTATCCTATTTATATGTTCATAATGCATGGGACAAAAAGATATTTAAAATTACAGAGCTAATTTCTAAAGCAGCAGACATCACATCACTAGTCAGTGATAAAAACCAGTAAACTATTTCAGCTGAAAAATACGAGTCTGTGATGATTATAACAGCCCATGTGATGGTCATTATTGTCTGCAGTATAGAAACATGAGCAATTTTGCCTTCTTTTTGTTCTTTTTAAATTTGTCATTAGCAGAAAGTAAGAGACTAGAAAAGTAATTGTTGCCCAATTAACCCTTGTAATATTATATGATATTTCAGCTTCATTTGCAGCTTCAGAGTTGGATTTTATAGCCTGGTGACTCTTCAGAAGGATACCAAGACTTTGCTGAAACATGCAATATCTGCCTTGACTGGCAGCTGCAAAATGCATAAAATCAACATTAAACTGGCTTCAGCCTGCAGAGCCATGGCTCAGCCTGGCTGTGTCATCAGAGAGAAAAATACTACATCAGAAGTGGAAAAAACCATAAAATCTCATCCTTTTTTTTCCTTTTTTCTTTTTTTTCCTTAAGATTCCTCCTGTCTCCACTCCAGGAAGTCTCATCCTTGCCCAGGAAGCAGAAGCCCAGGAGAACCCAAACGCCTTTCAGGGCATTTTAGCAGAGTGGGAGCAGGCTTGGATATTTGTGAACCCTTCCTGTTCTCTGCTATCAAACCCTAAATCACTTCAATTTTTTTCATAAAGTTCATAGAGAACTAATTTTCTCAACTGTAATTCAGGAAACAATACAGATGGAAAGTAGAAAATAAAAATCCCCAAACCAGAACTGGAAGAGAACTCTGTTCTTTTGACATCGTGTTTAATGAATCTGAAAGTAAGGAAAGCAGTACATGTCCACTATTGCAAAAGCAGAAAAATTATAGTAGCTAGCTACAATTTGTGACTGCTTTTGGGGTAGGAATATCCCTTCTGAGTCACTGGGAAATAGAAAAATCAAATCACCCTTAAAAAAAAACATCAAATCACCCTTAAAACAAACAAACAAACAAACAAACATAAAGTTCTATTTCAGCACAGAATACCAAGGCTGAAATTAAACCAAATATTAATCAGCTCACCCATTATTCTTATTTCAGCACTAGAGAACCAGAAGGAAACATCCAGCAAAAAAAAGTTAATATCCATCTAGAGACATATTAAATGAAAATAACCACAAAGTCAACAAACTTCAGCTCATAAAAAGTTGCATGCACATTTTTATTCTGCCATCAACTCTGCTTTACCTTTGGGCCATTTCATATCTGCTTGAGTTATAACTGGTGTAATAAATGGGGTTTTAGGCAGCATATTTCCATGCAAATTTACATTGTCAAATCACTATTCTTATTCCAACTCCATCATAGATGAAAAAATAAATTGAAGGACGTGTTTTAAAAAAACTCCTTATGATAAAAAAAATGACTCCTTCAATAGACTTATCTTTTGAAATATTACTTTTCACTCTCATGGAACAGAAGGGTATAAAATTTAATAGAAGTAGATCCAAAAAGCTTCTGGAGAAATTCCACTAAAGACCCTGTAAAAGTAACCTTGTTTAGAGAAGTTTTGTTCCACTATTAAAAAAAAACCAAACAAACAAACAAAAAAAAACCAGAAAGAAAAAAAATAAAAAAGAAAAATAGGGGGGGAAAAAGAAAAAAGAAGGAAAAAAAGAAGTAAAGTCGCTAGCATCCAAGTGATTGATTTTTTTGACTGGTTTTCAAAGGTGATCATTACCATCCAGCTTTCCATCTATGCCAAAATCACACAAATAGAATTAATTGTAAAACACCGTATTTCCCTTTGGAAAATTCCAACATTCAAACCCAGCTAAAGTTGAAGTGAGAGGCATTTAACTGCACTTTTTAAGAGAGACCCAGGGTGATTTCCCAGGCAGGTGCCTGAAGCTGGCCCAGCACTGAGAGGCTTCACGGAGCCCCAGCCCTGGGAAGCCCTGGAGGAGAGGCACAACGCAGGAGCTGCACATGGAAATTTTTCCTGTGTTTGCACCATTCCCTCACTTTTTTAAAAAGGAGCAAAATTTGAATGCATTCTTTTTGCAGCCCATGATGGTATGAAAAAGCCTTTGCAGCATTTGCAGCCAGTTGGCTGGAGGAGCTGGCTGAGAAAAACCAGCCTGGTAATTTTGCCTATAGTAAATGCTGACAGAAATTTCTCTGATACTGTTCCACTGCAGCTGCCTCATTGTTCTGTTTTAACGTAATCAGCACAGTAAGGAGGAAGAAAGGAGTGTTAATTTTCTATCAAATAAACTTTAATTGAGTCTTTCATACTTCAGTACTGTATGATAAATGCATAGAATGGTCTGTGAGTTAGTGCTGGTTGTGGTAATGTAGTGTGTCAAAACTTGTCTCAGGCACATTCTGGTGCTTTCAGCTTTGTGTCACCGTCTTGCAGCCCAAGAAAGGCTCCCCCAAACTCCTCTGAGGAATCACAAACAACAAAAGAGGCTCCTGGGTGAGGGTGAGCTCCTCAAAATAACTGTAAGGCTCAAGGTGGCTGAAGGTCCCTGTTGCTGTCCAAAGAGAAGGATGATCCAGAGGGGAATTAACTCCCAGCCAGGGGTAACCAGGAGCACTCAGTGCCCAGAGCTGAGCCAGGGCAGCCCTGGCAGTGACCTGGCAAAGACACTGATGGAGCAGCCTGAAATCCACCGTCAGCATCTCACCCCCAAACCCTCACGGTTCTGTTTTCCTGTTCTCACAAGAGGGCAGCTCCTGGAAAAGGAATGAACATTCTTCATGTCCACCTATTACAGATGGGATGCATTCACACAGGGGGGTTTTGAGATGCTAAACCTGGATTACAGATAGAAAACATGTAACCCCCTGAAACAGGAAAAACTTTATTCAAAACGTGTACAAAGCATTGCACCCACCTCTTCCTCCTTCCCAGATGCCCCTCATTTTGTTTATATCAATTTTCAGTAGGGGATGCTGAGATGACATTTAATCTTTAGATTTTATGAGTGAAAACAAATATTCTCCCTGGTTAAATTCTAATTTTCTCACACAACTTGTACCAGAATCACAGACATGGCAGTAATGTGGATGAAGGTCATGGTGCCTGTTCCCCATGTCTCAAGGTGGAGCATATTAGACTTAAAATCATGCTTCACTTCTTCTTAAAATATTCCAAGGCTGGGGACTACAGATGATCCCCTACAGGTTTAGTTAACCCTCCAGTTATAACATTTTTTTTAGAAGTTCTCTATGTCTTCTATTCCATGGCAACTTGTCTCAGCCCAATCAAATATACAAAAGAGTTCATCCTCCTCCAGGCTTTGTTTTGGAGTCATCTTTGTTCATTCTCTTTCTCTAGAAGCTGGGCAGCCTCAGTTCCTCTCATCTTTCTGGCTGCTAGATCTCCAATTATTTGACACTAGTTAATTCTCATTCTTTGTAAAACATAGCAGTTCAAGACAGCAGATTGTTCTCAAAATTCCAAATCAAACCATAATAAAAATCCTGTGACAATGCTACATTTTATGCTTTTTTTGCTTACTTGAAGAGTCAAAACTTATCAATGAAAGTACCAGCAGTGCAACAGTCAAAAGAAACCTGTCACTGACATTTACTATTAGACCTGGACAAAAGGAAAAAATTATCTCAATACTTTGTCTGTTTAATTAATTGAACTAATTTGTTGCAAATAGTTCTTGGTTATTAGCATATTCCCAAGCACATTGTGGCAAGTATTAATTACTTCAAATTCAATTTGCTTTGCTTGATTGACCAACAAGGTCACAGAATTCTGTAGGTTTGTGTTTGCAAAAGGGCAAAGATGTGTCAAAGAAGCTTCTCAAAGAGATGCAAGTTTGCTTTGTCCAAATATCCTGCATTCATCAAAACTTTGTTCTTTCCAGAATTATGCCTGCAAAAAGTCTTTGCTAGAATAATTACAGAAAATGGGCAATGGAAAATGGAAAAATGAAAAAAATATTCTTTTCCTTTCCTTCCCTATGCAAAGATTGATTCCCTTTTCTGTCGTCATCTCCCAAACCAATTCAGGATCTCACAGCACACAAACAGGTACATTCTGATGGGAAAATCATGAAGCCAGGGAGTAAAGTAGAACAAAGGGAACAGCTGCTGCCAGTCAGGGCTGGAGAAGAGAATCAGAAGCAACACGGAATTTGTAAATTTAGCAAATCTATTCTGAGAATTCGGAATGATGAATCATTCCCCGCCTCCCCAACTTCCCATCCGCCTGGAGAGAAAGTTCATCTGGCTTAACTCTGGCCCTCCATTGCCTTCTTGCCAAGAGAATCCCACAAGTGCTTTGTTTCCAAAGATGAGACCCTGGACTAAAGGTCTAAATACATATATTCAGCTGTTGGTTTTACTTTCAGCCCTTTTTATTAATTAGTCAATTGTGCCTGTACTGTAAAAAGATTGATTCTTTAATTGCCTTTACAGTTTTAACTTTCCACGCCCTGGAAAAGATTTATTAGGAATATTCAGCAGGAGAACTGGCAGGACCCATGACTGGTCCAGCTGAGCAATTCAGTGCACCCAAGTGATGCTCAGTAAGTGCAGCCTCCACCAGTGGTGCTGGAGAACCCCAGCCCTGTATGGAGAACAGCCCAGGCAAGCAGAGAAGGATTAGATTCCACCACTGAGAAGTGGTTCAGCTCCTGTTATCCACCTCTATGTTTTTACCCCATCTCTTGTTTGCCTTGCCTACCCTCTGCTTAGATTGGTGATTCCCTTGGTTTTGTTACTCTGCCCACACAATTCCCCAAACATTTTTGGAGGTGCCCTTTTCCTGCAAGCCCCATTGCAGCATCTCTCCTTTTTCTATATCTGCTCTTCTCAACCTCCTTTCTCTTCCTTTCTCCCTAATCCTTTTTCATCCTTTTGCCTTTTCTCTTAGCACTTCTCTGCCCTGTAACCTACCACTTTCTGCTCAAAAGGGAAACTGTAAATCAATAGCCTGCAGTGTGGACTTGCTGCCTTTTCCACTTTATTTAAATTCTGCCCTCATAAGAATCAATTCAAAACTCCACTATCTCAAACAGAAAGGAGAAAAAGAGCATGCAAGTGCTTTCTTCACACACAGTGGTCCACACAGAGCTCCAGCGCCTGTACACACACAGCCCAGTGGCACCTGAAAATACAGGTGGTGTGTCAAAACTCACACCGTCATCTCTTTTGAGGTTTTGGTCTCCTATCATTATCAAGGGAGCAAGCAGGAAGGAAAACTAGGATTTTGCTGTTCTCATTTCACATTTTATGCTCCTCAGAGCAGGGAATTTTCCCAACGGAATGTTGTGTCAGATGACAGAAATTATTATTTGTCACACAGCAATGTTGATTTGAATTACCCCACAACACAACTAGAAAGTCAGGCCCTGAACCTATTACTCAAATCCTCATTGACAGACACATTTGACCACAGCAATGCCAGGTAGAAGTTTTATTTTGGTCAGAGAATGGGCATTTCTGTACTGGCCCATAGTCCTGCTCCAGCTGGAAGCTGCTGCAGCAGCTCAGCCCGGGCAGGGCAGGAGCCAGCACTGATCAGCAGCTGGACAGGAGCCCCATCCTGGTCCTTGCAGCCCATCCCCATGACACAAAACACACTCCAGGTAGCGCTGATTCAATCACCAGTCACAAAAGCAGCAGGAAATTTGGCTAAAAAAGTCAGTGCCTGTGACAGCAGCCAGGAACCAACAGATTTATGTTCACAATGCATTAGGCAACCTGTGAAGACATCTCACCTATTTTTAGTGAAAGGAGCCCACAAATACTGGGGACCAGCTGAGACTCTTCAGAAAAGTGCCACTTTGAGGTGGGACTAATCTGACTCCTTGTCCTTGCAACAGGACAAATATGAATCAGTGTGTTAGCAAAGGACAAGCTGTGCTCCACTGGAGAAAAAAATTTCCTTTTGAGGAGAAATTGGTGCTCTTAGGTTAGAACTTCTTATGGCAGAAGCCTCTGTGATCCTGAAGCCCAGGTGCATGTGGCATAACAATTTGGTACCCTCTGTTAGAAAGGCATCCAGTTGGTGCTTGGGCTAAATTCTACTTGGTCCTTTGATGGCAAATGAGAGGCATAAATCAGTGGCAGCTGATCAGTAATTATACAAAATTACAGTATGCTTTTGTGGTGTTTTTGAAAGAAATTGTCATTTTGCTACTCAGCCTGACTAATTTCTGGCTCACATTGAATCATTGTGCCATGTTTGCAACTCATTAAAGCCACACTCACATCTTTCACCACTTTCGTTTCTGTGACGACAAGGGGGAGAAATGCTGCTTTCTCCAGGCTTCTGCACTACCCTGTGACTTGCCCTGAGGGGACAGGGCTTTGTCAGGAAAAGCCAGCCCTGCAGGCTGGGCTGACAGCTCACAGCTCGCCCTGCGAGTGCAGCAAGGTCCCTTCTCAGCCTCTCAAAGTGCCGCACCAGGGTCAGGCTTGGGGAAGGACACAGAGGTTTTAAAGCCTCCTTAGGCTGTTCAGTCCCTGTCTTGTTTCTTGTAGTCCAGCCAGATCCAAGGAGTCTGGAGATGGAGCACAAACACACACAGATCTGCACTCCATAAGATGTTCCTACTGCAAAAATACATTTCAATACATTTTGGTTGGTTCATTGTTTTGGTCAGTCTGTGTTGAGCTAAAGATTACTTACAACATACCTATACTTACTTCCACTTTGGAAAACACTGGCTTTGACCTAATTTTTTTCCATTTGTTTCTATTCTGTTTCAACATCCTGAGAAATTTTACCAGAGAAATAAAAAAAATAATTGAAAATAACCAAACTCACAAAACAGAGTTATCTCATCTGGAATATCAGATCAAACCAATGAGAGGATCCCTTCCTGTGTAAACCTGATGTTCCCAGTGGCCTCTTTTATGCCAGTTCTGTGCATAGCTCTGAATTATTTTCGGGAAAAGTGTTTATTAGAGGCACCTTTAGGCAGCATTTTGTGACCACAGCGTTGCTCCATTAAGGCCAGTGCCACCCAGCAGGACAGAAATGCATCTGAACACTCTCAGCACCCCCAGAGAGACTTCATGGAGTGATTCTGCTGTGCTAAAGGCAGCCAAAAAGCCAGCTGGAATTACTTTGCTTTCTAGACACTTCCAATATCCTGATTGATCTCACCCAATATCAGCCCAACACCTTCCAAGTGCCCAGCACTATTAACAGCTGTGACCACTCCGTCAAAAATTAATTCAGGGCAACATTAGCAGAGGAAAAAAGATGAATACACTTCTCTGGGAAGCTCAGAGAGGGAAGGCAAAGAGGGAGAGAATTGGTATTCCTGGAATCCAGAATAAAATCTTTGTCACAGAAAAACAAATGAAATATTTCAGCTGGGGTCATTGTTTTGTCTCCTTTGCTTCCGGAGTGTCAAACGTCCCTTTCTCAGAGCAAAGCTTTAAATTTGAGTTCACACTTGGACTTACAAGCCCATTTCATTTTCTCAAGTACCAAAAGCCTAACTTTGGGTGAGATCATTGTCATCTTTGCTAAGCAGGATCATCAGGCCCCCAAACGGATTTAGGATCTTAACTTCAGTTAATCTGCCTGGCAAGTTGGAAATCAATCTGCCATCTGGTACCCAAATATATCTAGAGAATAAAAAAACCTTTGGCTATGAGCAAAGAGAGAAACCATAGGTCTGTAACCCTTCCCTTCCCTTGTCCTGCCATGGATACATGCAGAATATTTGGGGGGGTTTATACTTTCTTAGTGTTTTGGTGGACTGGAAAGAGTAGTAGTCATATGTCACTTTAGGAGGCAGAACAAAATGAAATAATTTTCAAGAGTTTAAGCAGAACAAAATGAAATAAACTTTTCTTTTATGACAATTTTCAACAATCATTATTTTTTTCAGTGTTTTTTTGTGGTTTTTTCCAACTTATTTAAGAAAAGGCATTTTAGGCTGTCTTACATCTAGTTTATACTTCTGTTTGGACAGTTCTGAGCATATTGGTGATGATTAACAACCTCTAGATTTAGGCAATTGAGCACCTAACTAGAATGACCAATCCATTGAGGATCCCTGAAGGACTTAATGGGAAAAGAGTCTTATTCCTTCAGATGCCAGTTCACTGAGAGCACCTAACCTTTGTAGCTTTAATTCTCTCAGACAACTTTTTTTCTCTGCTAACTCTTTTTGAAGGCCAGGCTCCCACACCTTCCCAGAATTCCAACCTCTGACACCAGAAGGATTAGATAAGTTCTTGCACATTCCTTGGGAAATAACCATTCAACACCAGAGGCACACAGCAAAAATACTCCTGCTGCACACATTACTCTGATTTCCAGAGCACATATTTAAATATAAACCAGCATTTCTGAAGTAACATTGTGGGTGCTGTCCCCAAGATATTCTTCCCATCAATAAGGACATGTGATCGTAAATGAAATGAAGTGTGCTCCATGGCAACCATAATGAGCATCACTTCAAATGCTGCCAAAATGTCAACATCACAAATTTCATATTGCAATAGGTTGTCTGTTAATTAAAGAGCAAGGGCCAGTTTCAAAGAGGAACTACCAGGATTTTAAAAATATGCCAGGGATAATGTATTTCATGCATTGCTAATTATGTAGGCATTTTCTGAAACAAGCCAGAATTAATTATGCATCAGATCCACCCCCAGCATAAGGAACTAATTGAGTTTCTTACAAAGTTATGGCTCAATAAGAGGCACTGTATGGGCTGCACACTCTGTGCTGTGTCACACACCGTGGTGGAAATGGGCTGCCAGGCTGCACTTGCCTCAATGCAAAAGCTGCTGCCAATTAACACTGCTAATACATGTTAATTTAAGATTTCCCTTTTCCAACTAATTGATATCTGATTAAACGCAGAATAAGTTTTTTTAAGTGTTCATTAAGTAGCAAAAATTTCCTCACAAGTTTCATGTTTTATATGAGGCCACAATCACGGAATACATAGCTCATGTAATTTCCAAATCATTAGAGAGTAATTGGACTTATCAGTTACATGCTAATTAAACTTCCACTGAATGCTTTTTCTGCAATCAGTTGACATCAGATAGATGCACGGTACCCATCTCATTATGGCAAAATGGAATTGCTGAGGCACTTAAAGTGGAGCATGGCACAAAGAAAAGTCTGTTCTGCTCTGTGATGGGAGCAGCACCTGCAGCTCTCAGAGCTGCAGCAGACCCAAAACTCCAGCAGAGCAAACAGACACTGGACAGGCTTCAAAATGGTTCCCAAAGCCTGGGTTAACACTCGTGCTTCACCTGTCCTGAGCTCTGTTCTGCCATTATCACCAAAAATTCTGCCATTGCTGCCAAAAATGAGCCTGGCTGGGTTTGTACCTACTTCAATGCAACCAACCCACTAAAGCTCAGAGTGTCCCAAGAAGACCAGCTGCACTCACTGACAGATTGTGCCTCTCTCTCAGAACATGCAGCAATCTATTTTTGGTGACCTGCTACACTGGCTGCTGCTCTGGATGCTCCTCCTGCCATGCAATAGTTAAGAACTTGTGATTTCCATGAAGAAATAAATGATCCATGAAGAAAAGAAATAAGGGAAGAAGCTTTGATACCCCCAAAATTCAGATGTGCTTTCCTCACCTGGTGAAATGAGTTCATCACCAATATGATAATGACAGAAAGATTTGGTGACATTACAGGATGAGGAGGAAATCAGACTTACATCCACATTGAGATTCAGTGGCTTTTGATGGAATATCATCGTTGGGTGAGGGAATTTGGGGAACACAATGTTTTTGTTTAGTTTTAAAAGAGCACAGATTTCTACAAATGAGTACTGTGTAGATCCTGATTTCTCCAGCTGATATTCCTGTAGTGCTCATTTACAAGCATTTTCCAAGTTGTAAGCCAAGCATGAGAGTTTTATTTTTTTAATGAAAGCCTGAGAATTAGTAGGGAGACCGAGAAGAGATGTCATAGTCAATTACTAATGTGAGGTTCTAAAAGTGCAATTAAGCATGGATGAGTATTTGCACTAATTGCAAACAGGTCACCTTAGACCAGTTAACCTGTCTTCTCAAGAGAAAGGGAATGGTAATGACCTATGTGAGAAAATACTTTAAAAAATAGTTTCTTCCATTAAAAAAAGAGAGAAAAATAATTCCAAACCATGCCTGCAATTATCATCAACTTCCAGCACAAGGAAGATAATAATTTGCCTGTAAACTAAAAATCCAAGAGCTTTATGTTTCTTATGAATGCTGTAAGACTAACTGTAGAGCCTTTCAATGCTGTGAGAGTGATTACCCTGCTTTACTCTGGCTTTAAAACAATTCTCCAGACTCCCTGCCTCCAGAACACCATATCTAAATTTTCTGAAGTCACCAATTGCCCAGGGTGGTGGCATCTCTTAGAAAGAAACAAGTGGGGACCCACCTGGGTTTTGGCGCTGCTTTGCATCTCAGGGGCCTTGGGATGTTGTTGACTTGGACAGTCCCTGTTCTCAGCCTGGGAGGTGACTAAAACTCCTCATCTTCAAGTGCTGGAGCAAATCAGGTGCAAATCTGCTGCCTCCCTTCCCCTTTCCTCCCAGCACTAGCTGCAGAACCAGGGCTGTGGAAATTAAGGGAGTCCCTGAGTTGTAATTGCATGAGGCATTTAAAATTAATATTCATCTCCCTGACAGGCACATCCCCACACCTGGAACAATTTTCCATTTGTTTATATTTTCAAGTGGAAAGCAGGATCAGAGCTGACATGCACCTTGTTGCATGATTACCACTGATTTGGGTGGCAAATCCACAAACAGCTACAAAACCTGATAGAATCATGTATCACTATTATTACAGGTGTTGGATTTTTTTTCATTTCAAAATTATTTCCTTTATGGCACGCTGATTTTATTTCTGTATCGAATTCCATTTAATTGTCCCTTGTTTTAATCTTGCAGGAGCTTTTAAATCACTGAGGAGCTCCAAGAATGTCATCTGCTTACAGGTACTGTATGCAATAAAATGTATTGCTGCTATTATTGCCATTATTAGGGGTGTATGTTATGGTGGGAGTGTATTTGATGTGTCTTGTGGGAACAAAAAAGCAAAATGATAACAAGCCTTCTCCCTATCTGGCACTTTGCCATTTCACTGTTTCTTTTTGTATAACTTTTCATTCTTTTCAATAATTGATTGTTTTTATTTGGAGGAGGGGAAGATGACATCCTGAGTAACACCGTTAGCTTGGAGGGTTTGATCAGAAGGAACGTGACTCACTTCAAGCCAGCTGGGAACTGGCTAAGTGGGAAGTGGCAAATATTTTAATTTTGAGCTGTCTAAATCAGTATTTCCTTGGCCTTCTCTTTATGTGCAGTGCCCTTACTTCCTCAGGCAACCTTTTGCACTTTTGTATTTTGCAATTAAACACAACTGCAACTGCTTTTATCATATGAGCACGGGGGAATTTAGCAGCATCCCATACAGAGAAGGTTGACTGGCATTTTTCCTAACAAAATTTCATTTGTCAAACAACAGTTGGGATGTGAATTCTCTCCTGCAGTTCAGCTTTATGATAAAGTTTCATCTCAGGTTGTTTACCATTTCCAGAAGTTAAAAACAGGTAAAATACACTGTTACAGTAAAGGTTAAAAAAACCCATAGAACCATTTAATTGAATTATTTTTCTCTTCTTTCCTCCTGAGGGCCATTTTGTTGCTCTCTGTGAATAACAGGATACAACACAAATATACGTCTTAAATCCACCACTGCTTTATACAATTGCATGCTGTTTCCACTGTTACTTAATAAATTGTCCTGTCTAATATAAACTGCCCTGCATTCACCTCACTCCATTTTCACTTGCTACCATTTGACTCAGAAATCTGGTTTTGCTAGAATTTTCTACCATGAATGAGTTTATAGGTTTCTAGCATGAATCTGGGATGAATATATGTAATTTTCAGCTTTTTAAGGCAGTTAATACATGTGGCATTTACCTTCTCTGAACAGAGAGACATAATTCTCTCTCTCAGGGTTTTTTTCCTAAAGCAGCACAGAGAGAAGAAGAGAAAAACAATTCTTATCTCTACTTGCTGTGCCTGTTGTTTTACACATGTTGAATGTGTTGGGAAGATTGTTTACCTGAAGTGATTTGGCAATTAGATTCTGCTGAGGATTGTTTTGTTTCCTTGGCCAATTGGAAAAAGCTGTGTCCTGGCAGACAGTCATGAGTTTTCTTTAGTATTCTTTGTAATATAGTATGTATCTTTAATTTAGTATAATAAAGCAATTGTTCAGCATTCTGAATCAATGGAGTAAGATGCCAATCACTCCCTGAGTCAGGGGGCCCTGATTTTACAATAGATATGGGCACAAGAAACTGCACTGGAATCCCATTCCAGTGCATAAGGGCCACTTCTCTCTGCTCCTACTGATGTGCCTCCCATGACAATTAGAACTTATTTCCTTTATCCTTCGCTACACAGTGCTTAAAACTGGCAACATCATCGCAGGATTTAAATTAGAGCTTGTTGCCAATGTTTCACCTCCAAATGAGCTCAGCTTTTAATAAATTATCTTGAGCCTAGGAGAGGTTCCATCATGATTCACTCTGCAACATCTTGAGTGCTGGGCTATGCCAGCAGAAATAATTTCAACAAGGCTCTCTGTTAAGATGCAGCATACGTGATTAAAGGAGCTGCAGTTTTGAACAAATGGTTCAACATGTTGGTGTCAAAAGGAAGCATTTTCCCCCCTCGACTGGCTTGGCAGCTGTTGGGCTTCATTATGAGGAGCAAAACACAGGAGTGTGCAGACAGGTGCACGGCAGATTAAGGGCTCCAAAACAAGGCAGAGCAACAGCTTCGCTTTGCTGGTAACGGAACAGAGACAGAAAAAGAACATCCATGGAGAGCTGTGATTCAGGGAGAGCACTATTTGAAAAAAAAAAAACCACACCAAAACACCCCCAAAAAGTAAAAGAAACCAAAAAAAAACCCCAATACTAATACTAATATTAATATATTAATACATACTAATAGTAAATACTAACACTAAATTAAAATACTAGCAATTCACACAGTATAAGAATTGCCTCCAAAAATAACGGAATTGCCAAAACCCATAAAGTGATTTGTGCTTGTTTTCTCCCACAAGCCTGTGAGGACGTTTTAAAAGAAATTGTGTCTTGAGCTGGCAAAGCAACAGCTCCGTTTCTCAGCTTAAAATGAAAATTAAGAATTTGGCCATTGTTATTTAATGCTTAAGGACTGATTTCCTGATGCTGCATATGTATTCAGAGGCTTAATTCCCACTGAAATCTGGCAAAGTTCATCTCAGAGTGTCTTCTTAACTTATACTTTTGGAAGTGCAAAAAAAAACACCCCACTTTTGGAAATGTAGGGGTAGACACAACACTCCTGGATTGCCTAGAAAAAACAGGCTTGTTCTTATAAGTGAGGCTCATCAGAAGGCTTAAAGAGTTAAGCAAGAGAAGACCTGGGATTATTTAGGATGTGCAGTAATGATTAAGGCAAGCACTGCCTTGGTGCCCGCTCCCCAGCACCTGGAGAAGGTGCCAAGGGGGTCTGGAGGACCCTGGAAATTCTCCATGGGAGGGAGTCACACATGGGTGGTTGCACATGGAGCAATTACGAGGCAGGATGGGAGAGCCTTCCCCCAAATCATCCATCCCAGGACAAGGCAAAAACGCCCAGAGAGACCCCCACAGCCTGGAAATTGCCATTAGAAATAAAATCTCCTCTCCCCTTACAGGTATGGGTGCTGAGGTCACACCTGGATATTTCAGCACCAGCAGGAATCGGGGTGCTGTGGTCTTGGGCAGCTGCCAAACACAATTGGAGCCATCTCCACCAGGCCCCTCATTAACATGCACCACCAACTGGAGACTGGACACATAAATTGACCAAAAAGGTCTTCCTTGAGCACCAGCTCACAGCATTTCTCTGAGGTTAGTGGGATACTGTAAAACCAACAATCAGCAGTTTCTCAGCTGAAATCCTTCCCCCACACGTCAAGAAAAGTGAAATCATTGGTCACGCAGGGCACAAGGGCAAAGAGCAGACCAAGGAGGCTTCTGCTGCCCAGGGTAAGATGAATAATAAGATAATGGTGGTGTTAAGTGCTGTGTTTATTTTTTATTTTTTATTTTCCCTCTGCAAAGCGATGCTTGCCTGTGAAGAATTGTCTTTAAACAAAGCACCTTTCAAACAAGCTCATTACAAAACCATCTGAGCACTCCTGATAGTCAGGTTGGTGTGTGAGACAATGGCAAATTATTCATCATGAATAAATTACCAGATGAACACACTCACCCTTGTTTTTGAGGTGTATTATTGGAGCCCTTGAGGCTGGGGCTGGAACAAGGACCTCAGCAGAGGATAAAAACTATGGGCAGTGAAAGGTAACAAATCCCCAACCCCACTAAACCATTGATTAAATTTTACAAGACAAAGAAACAGATCAGGAAGGAAACTATACGATGAGGAATACTTTTTGTTAAATCGGTGACTAAATCAAAACTAAATTCAGGTCTCCTGGAAGCTCCTAGATTAATAGTTCATATTTAGGAGCAAATTAGGGATGGTAAAAAGGGAAGGTGAGTGAAGAATATATAGATGATTTTGCTAGTGTTTGAGGACCACTGGTGAAGAAAAAATCAGGTCACAGCTAGATTATACTGACTATCTCATTCTTATCCTCCAGATTTTCTGCAAATTCCAGCAGGGCGTTGCTCAGAGGAGGGGATAAGATCTTTCTGTTGCCTTCTTTTTACTGAAATGGTCTAAATAAAAGAATGAAGAAAAGCAAAAAGGGTGCAATCAGTGGATAACAAAGGAATAGTGCTGACAGCATAAGGAAAATTATGGTTGATACACATTATGGCCTTCAGTAGTGACAAAAATGCAGTAGCAGGAAAGATGTGAACAGCAGCAAACAAAACCAGGGTTGCACACAGGCCCCAAATCTGGCTTTCAAGAAATTATTCCATATCCTATTCACAGCATTTGGCTTGCTGGCTCTGAGTTCTTCTGTTTCTATTTGTTTTCATTAAACGAGCAATTAGTCAAATCTGAGTTAATGAAGCTTGCTTAGTCATCCAAGGTCTGTAAAACTTTGCCAGAAGTCAGCATCTTTGCAACCCTTGAAAATGAGGGAGTCTGGCATGACAGGCTTTGCTGACTGGCCTCTTCCATCATCTGAAATCCCATTTATCAGCTCATTTCGGGCACCTTTTGAAAAGCAGGAGAGATGAAGAGGGAAGACTTTGTCCTGTCAGGGTAGTTCATATCAGTTCCTTTAGACTAAAGATTGAGAGACTTAATCATCTCAAGTAGAGATGACAGTGAAATATCAGACTCTTGAATCAGCAATGATCAAGGGGGATGGATTTAGAGTATGTCTGAGAAGTGCTCTTTGCTCTCTGTATGGCAATTTGGAATCAGGGTTAAGTCCACAGGGATTTATCACACATCTGGGACAAAAACTGAAAGTGCTGCTCTGATCAAGAGGAGTTTGATGGCCTTCAACTCTTTCAGGGTTAAAAAAAAACTCTTTTCCTCCTCAAAGCTCCAATTGCAGACTTAGAGGTGCTGGGCATGGCAGCAAAGGGAAAAGGCAAATGTGGTGTCTTGCATGCAGCAGCTCTTGGCAGTTTTCAGCATGGAAAGGGATCTCCCAGGGAGGGAAGGAAATCCACACCTATTAGACTTCACAGGCATGCAGCAATTAGTGTGCCAGCAAAGCTTAATTTCCTTGATAGAGTCATAAAAGCAGCACAGAAGAATCCTTTGACACACACACACTCTCAGCTAAAGCAGAGCCTTCAGTGTGCCTTGATATCCAAGCCAAAGTTAGCATTAAACATTTTACCTCAGATTTTCATTCATATGATTAAAAAATAATAATAAAAACCCAAACCAATTTTCTTGGAGGAAAATGGAGAATGAATTCCTCCAACCTCTATGAGTCTGCCTTCTCTCAGATGCTGGTGACACAAACTCTTGGTATTTCATGTGGCACACGTGACTGAACAATCAGTTCCCACAGTGAAAGGCATGGACTTCTACAGGGGAATTAGGAGCTGATGTCTCAGAGGGGAGGCTATGGCAGATTCCTATTTTTAGTGCATTATTCACAGAGATGTAAAACCAAGACTTGTCTTACAGGGTTCCACGCTTGCATGCTCTCTCCTGGGGAGACAGTCTGACCTAAAGCTGGTGCAATGTGCCACCTCCTCCTTTCCTTTCCCCTCCCTGGTCTCTCCATGCCTCCATCTGTTTTGAGGCCATGTAATTAACCACCTTCTGTAGTTTCTCCCCTTGCATAAATTCTTTTAAAACTGAAATGCATCTTAGGAAATCAATTAGCTGAAGTAAATTAATGTTGTGGCCTTACATCTACCTTCTGCATTTACTCCTTCCTTCTCCACCTTCCTCCTAACTTCTCATAGGGCCAGTGTTTCACTCCTGCTGTGCCATCACTGATCTCCTGAAACAGTTTTAGAAATCCTGTACCCAGGCCAGGATGATGTTGGATGTAGCCAAGGATTCAAATCCTTTTCAATTTTGTGAGAATGAGAACCTTCCTTCTTTTCTTTGGGGCCTTAAACAGATTTGAGGTCCATCCTCAGTGTCCAGCAGTTCAAATACTCCCAGGTAAAGAGTTAACCCAGTTTGGGGCAGATTCCAAACCAGTACCAAGTACTAAATGAACAAAAAAAATCATTTTACTTTCTAGTTCTGGGATTTTTTTTCTTCCATCTCAAGGAATAGTTAAGTACTTTGTGTTCTGTGTCCTAAGGGCCAGTAAATTTGAACAAAAATAAAAGTTCTTCTTTCCTTCTGGTTTGTTCTTTATGACATAGAGAACTAAAGCAGCTCCCTTCTAGGATTCTCCCTCCCTGACTGGGATCATCTGTGCACCCCCTAAGGAGGCAAGGTTTTGGTGTAAAAACATGCCTCTTACCTCTTTTGTTAACCAGAGGCATGGTGATTACAGCTTAATCATAGGTTGTTAAATATATTAACTAATACCTATAATGAACAGAAAATCAATGTACAATCTGCATTTTCAAGAAAAACAAGAGTCAGTGTCAGCCCTGTGGTGATTCACATTAAAGGTTTCTTCTTCTTCTTCTTCTTCTTCTTCTTCTTCTTCTTCTTCTTCTTCTTCTTCTTCTTCTTCTTTTCTTGTTTTTTTTTTTTTTTTCTTCTTTTTCACCTTTTTTGTTTCAGGGGAAAAGAAAACCAAACAAGCACAAGCTTCCAGCTTTATACAAATATTAGGAACTGCTCTTCCCATAGTAGGAAATGTACTGGTTGTATGTCATCTGTATGGGCTGTGCCATGCACAGATGGGTCAGGGCAGGCTGAATTTAAGCTGATTTCACACACAAGGGGATATTTGCTGAAGAGGACTATAGCTCCTCATCCACTGGCTTTACACAGCAAGTGCCTCTTGCCAGGACATTTCCAACAAGTCTTTACTGCATGAGCCATTTCTAGAAGCCCAGGGCATTCCTTACAGAAGCTGTTTTCTAAAGCCTGCAGAGGCCAAGGGATGATGAGGTATTACAGCCATTGTAAGGGACCTTGGGAAAACACAAATCAAGCCTTTCTCCATTCCCCAGATGCATATAACCATGAAACTGAGAAAACATTGTTAAACGTTACCCCGCCAACCATGAACACAAAGTTTTAAAAGTTGGGATTTTTCTCAAGTCAGCTCCTTTAGATTCACGAGTTCTGACTTTTATTAATTTGTTTGCTATCCTGCAGCAGCTGGAGACATCATCATTAATGCATTTTCTGGGACAGCAGTTCCAGAAATAATGAACTGGGCAAAGCTGAGATCCAGTGGAGAGGAGAAGGAGAGTGGCTCATCCTGCTCAGCCCCCTCAGAGGCTGCAGTCTCAGCAGCAGCACCAAACTGCTTCTCCAGCTGCAGGTTTTTGCAGACCTTCTGAGAGCTTTGGGGAATGAAATGTGTTTTCTGAGAATTCACAATGAAATTGTGCAAAGGAGGGATCTTGTTACTCTGTCACCCGATATCAGCCCAGGTTTGAAGTCAGAGCACTTCTCTTCTGCCTCCAGAACAACAGAATTTTTCTGCTGCATCTTACATTTAAAATGCCCTCCCTAATCACAGCTTCTCATGAGGATTAAACCTCCAAAATGCACGCACAGTGCAATTGAAAACTGCCAAGCCAACAGTGCTCAAAATTCTGATACAAGCAGAGTGTGGAGCTAAGAACAGATAACTTCTGACCTCCCATTGAGCCACAGCAAACAGCTGAAATAAATGCAGATGAACATGCTCCTAGCTTCTTCCCATCTCACAGGACGCTCCAGCTCACCCCACCCTCTCCCAACCCCAAAAAGCACAGATGAGAGGGAAGCCAGAGCAGCGTCCCAGACTCCAGCCTGAGAAGAGCAAGAGGAGCTGGCAGCAGAACCAGTGACCTTGCCCTGGTGGATTCAATCTGGTCCCAGGATTGGGACTTCTGTTAAAAACATCTCAAATCCAGAGTATGCAGCAAAGGTGCTCTGAGAAAGAAAATGTTTTTATTTTCTAGGACCTGGTTCCAGAACAGTTTTAGTTGCTCTATGCAATTAAAAATCATTGCTGAACATACCACAGAATGTAGATGAACGACAGAGGTTTGTTCGCAAGGATGAGAGACTTTCTGGCATTAAGTGACATTATTCGAAAAATAAAATCCTTAACCCCCATTTTCTCAGTACATTACCTTTCATTATTGCATTTGAACTTCTACAAGTCTGAATGAATTACCATCCCAGCACAGTGCCAGGCTCTAATCCAGATGCAATAACTCAGGCACAAGCTCTGCTGGGCTTTTCCTCCAGAGTTTTCCACTGAGCTGTGGAGGGGTCTGCCTGAAGCCCAGTAACTCAGAATCCTGCCTGCACACAGGGTTTGTTATGATTTTATCATATATTTATTTTATTTTATCATATATTTCTTTTTTTATTTTATATTTTTTATTTGTATCTATGATTTGTATCTATTCACTGTTCATGTCAAAAGTCCTTATGTTCTGTCTTGGTTTTGAGATTTGTGATAAGGATTTTCAAATATCAAAAAGGCTCAGAAATGTAAAGACACTTATAGAAATTTTGGCAGGTGCATGAATCTGAGAAAGAAAATTAGAATTTTATACTTACTTCTTCCTTTTCCTTCTCTTCACTGGAGAAGGAATAAAGGGGATAAAAGAAAAAGATTTTTTTTTTTTTTTGAGCTTCCTTTGAGGTAGCCAATGCAAGCATTTGCAGGGAAATTGAGAAGTTCACTTTAAACAGTTTGCTACAGCAATGCTTTGCCTCCCTCCTTTTCCACCAAGTCAGGACTCTGGAAATGCAAACACATAAAATGCTTTAGTGAAACTTTCAGAAGGGAGAAGGGGGTCTTGTGGTGAGAAACAAACAGCTTATGAAGCTGTTTGAAGCCCCACTGGAAAGCAGTGCTGCCTTTGCAGGGCAGAGAAGGCTTTTGGAGCGCATTAGCAAGAGCCTGGTGTGGAAAACAGCTGAGTTTTCCATGGGCGGAGAGGAAACAAAGCACAGGGACACTCAGCCACTGGAGAGTGCAGGACAGGAAATGAGGGATGCTCTCAGGAGAGAGAATGAACAAGCACAGTGCTGGAATATGGAATTTCTGCCACCTTTCAGCTTCCACACAGCTAAACATGCAAGAATCCACACTGTGCATTTCCTCAACACACCTGGAAATTGTTATTGATGCCTGGCAAATGAGAAACCCAAACCTGCAAAGGCTGAGGGTTAGATTTTGTCAAAAGGGTAAAACCACAGCAGGGAACTGGAGGCATTCCCCAAAACCCTAAGTTCATTCTTGTTCCTGCACCAGTCAGTCATTTTGTGAGCTCTGATTTATTCTTATTAGGAAAACAAAACACAGCAAAAGAAGGCACAAACCAAGCATTCATCTCATATTGATCCAAATTCTTTCACTTAACTCATAATTTCAATCCTTCAGAGAAAATGCATTTCTGTCCAGGCTTCAGCTAAATTGCTCCAAGAGACATATGCTAAACATATATTCTCAAAGTTGTCATGTGCCTCCGCCTCTTCTATTTGGAGAAAATGGAAAAAGCAAAAAAGCTAATGGAAGAGGAGCTGAGTATTTCAGAAATTTGTATTCTGCTTCTGCAAACCCAAGGGAATTCAGCGATTCAGCTAAAAATGAGTAGCATTTGTTTTTGGTGTTCTTCATTTGCAAGTTTCTGGAATATTTTGAGCTTTAATCTTTACACTAAAAGGAGAAACATTCTGCATTGTGATTCCCTGGATCACAAAGGCATCATTTACACTTGGACAACAGCTTTTTATGCTGGAAATCTCTAATCAGGATCAACACCTAAAATATGCGTGTGTGTGCTCTTAGGTGAGTGGGGAACAGAACCATAATTCCAGGCTGGGGTATCCCTTAATAGCCACACGTTTTATTTCCTATATTATGTCAGGAAAGTAGAACAGAAAGGTGTTAAGAACATCTGGGACTGTATAAATAGAATTACAGGCTGGAGGGAGGCAAAGCCCCAGCACCATTAATGGAATTTTTTAAAGCAGCCCATGTAGTAAATGTCTCCAGTATGCTGAAGATTCACAACTTTCTATGCTGGAATTTTCCTCCTATTTTTTTTAATTATTCACATGCCTGAGTAGTTTTTTCATTGAATTTTTAATTTCATGGATAACTCAAGTGTATACAAATAGATAGTAAATATTGATAGGTTAGTATGTAAAAACAGAGAGATGAGGAAAACAAGAATTTGGTTATTAAATCCTAAAAGCAAGTAAAGTAAAAAAACCCCTACAGGAACCTCCAAGCCCTGGTGGATTTCTTGAAAAAAAAAAAAAAATAAAAGTACAGACAAAGAATAGTCTCATTCTTTGGATAATGTTAACTGAAATGTGATTCCCTGTTTGACTCTGAACATTTACTTGAAATAGCACATTAATTTCTCTAATGAAATAATGGAAAGAAACTGAAACAATATTAGAGTTAATGACATTTTCTCCTGACTGTACTGGTACATTTCCTTATTTTCTGTGGTTTTTTTCATTCCTATAGTGAACACCAGTTTTCTGCAAAGTAAATCAAAACTGCCAGTTCCTTTGAGTGATTGGGAAGGGGGGATGCAATAGGGAGACGAAGAATACTTTATACTCAGTACTCAATACTCAATTCAAAGTTTACTGGAAGAGGATTTCCAGTGCTCCTCACTTACAGGAACTCCTCTAACAGAGAATTTATGTGAGCAAGCTGATTTTATTGGAGTCTTTTCCAGTGCATTACGCTGTAATGGAACCCTCATTCATTTACAGACAAACTCGTGTCCTGGGCTCTGTTTCAAAGGGGGCTGAGCTTCCAATAACTAAATTGTGTACAGAAGGCAGTCACCTAAATTCCATGCTGTTAATTTTATGCAAAACAGAATCCTATTGATTTCTTGCACATTCTCATCCTTCTGCTGGAGTAACATACGTCCCATCAAGGGTATGAAACAGATTTTTCCATTAACTGGAAGTCTAAGGAAAGGTACATGATGTTTGAAGCTACAGTTAGTCCATGCATCAGAAGGACCAAGGAGAAAACAAGAATGGGGCAGTTTGCTGCAGATCTTACACTTCCATAGAGTTTTCTCAGTAATCCACTTGGGAATTCATCCTGGAATATTTCTTTTTATTCAGTCCATGCAATTCCCACAAAATATCAAGCAATTCTGACATTGCCATATATACATCTTTATTATTTTTCTGGCATGGAAATTTGAATGAGCTCTAGAGCTGTTTCTTCCACCTCCTCTCTCTCTCCCCCCATGTTCTGTTGTCACTGCCACTGGAACGAGTGGCCAGGTGAGGAAAGTTTGGGATGCTCTGGGACTGGGAGAAATGAGCACACTGCCTGCAGAAGTCCCCCCAGGTGTCCAGACCTGCAGGCTCTGTTGTCACCTGTCCCTTGGGTCAGGAGCCCATTCTGTCACCTGCCAGGGCAAAAAGCAGTGCAGCAAAGCCCAGCTGCTCTGCCTGGCCTGCAGAGGGTGAGGGGATGGAGCTCGTTTGCACAGCAAAGTCCACTCCAGTCAAGGGAAATATTTCAATTATTTGAAGTGGGTTGTAGATTGGAGTTATAATTGAGGCTTGGTTTCTCAGCGTTGTTGCAACGTGAGTGCTGATCCATTGCAGCAATCAGCACAGTGCCCTCACTCACTGCAATTATTTAAAACTATTGAAAAGCAGCACCCCATGGAAGCAATTTCTTTTCTCTTTTAGGGCATCATTTATTTGTAAATCACCCAGGGTGGGTCTTTGTGTTGCAAACATCACAAATGAAATCTGCTTCTCATAAAACAGTCATCTGATACCTCTTCAAATTGGAAAAATAAAGCTGTAATGTTATAAGAACTGCTCTAATTGACCCCTTCCTTTCACAAAACTCACAAACAAATGTGAGCAGCAAAGAATAATGAGGTAAATTTTCTAAAACACATCTTTTTCTTCTAAGAAAAGCACAAGGTACTTGTTCTGTTGCACACAAATTCCAGGGGAGGTTACACAAGCTTCACAAGAGATTACCTTTCTAGCCAGAGCTGCAATGCTACAAATTTGCCAAATCAGATTTCAGGCATTTCAAATGGAAAAACCTGGAGAGACTGTCCAGGTCTGTGCAGCAATTCAGATGTGATGCCATGAAGAGGTCAACTTTCCAATGAAGGAGATGGGGGTATTTGCTATATACCGACACCCAAATCTGACTGAGGCAGTGAGTTAAGGCACGGGATCCTTTACAGGAACATTTAAGAATGAAGACAGTTCATCTGCCATGAAATAACCTGTCAGCTGAATCGGGTGAGACATGTCATCAGGGTCAAGAAAAGTAATTTTTTCCCCAATCTCAGGTTAAAACACAGGAAGCAGGGTTTTCTTTTTTTGTTTTGGGTTTGTTTTTTGGGTTTTTTTCTGTTTTTTTAAGGGCAGCTATAAAAAGTCTAGACACGCATAGCCTCCCTGGAATACCTGATGATAGAGCAAGGACTGGATGTGCAATCCTATGTTTGACTCTGTCTTTGAAAAAAAGTTGTTTTTTCTTCCTCGTGGGCTGATTAGAGTGATACCATCATACTTCAAATCCAATCTGTGCCATCAGCGTCAGCAGAAAGATTTGTTTACCTTATCAAATCCTATTTAGGCCACCCAGAAGTGACTCGACGACAATGCACAAATATATTCAGAGGGAGAAGATATCAAGTGGTAAATGACTATTCAGTATATCATAAAAGCACAATAACAACCACTGGATGAAAGATAAAGCCTGACTCATCCAAATTAAAGTATGGTACTAATTATTTAATGACTGCAAGGGAAACTGCTGGCATAGGCTGGCTTGGGACTTTGTCACCTTTGTGGAGATAAACAAGGACTGATTGGACCCACATCCTGCAGCAGTTTTTCAGAAGAAGCTGTTGCTGCCTTGGGGCAAAAAACATGGGCTGGTGCCACCTCCCTCATTTCCCTCCCAGCCCTCGTCTCTGTCTCTAAAAAGCACAGAAAGCTGTAGGACTCCCAGGAATGGTAATCTGGTAAATGGTAATAAAGGACAGCAGAATGTAGAAGTTCAACACAGCATGTGTGCTCACCTCAGAATCCACCAAATCTGGAGCGCTGGAATAAGATCAGTGCTAGCCCCTTTGAACTCTGTAGCCAGCAGGATTTGATAACCAACAGGAAAAAGATTAGAAACTAGGAAGAATGTTTCCCAGATGCTTTTATAATGTTTCATGATGCTTTTAGACAGAGGCAGCTGCAAGTCAAGGCTGGAGAATCAGTGCCCTTTGAGTTCCTCTGCCTCTGGGCCCAGGGCAGCAACAAGAGAAACACAATTTCAGGATTTGATCTTGATCTTACACCTCCTGTTCATCTCTGTAGACAAAGATCAGAGGGGTGAGTGGAAAGAGTCTTCTCCCACTTTGCCCAGCCCTACTCAAAACTCTGCTGTGGTGGAAGTGCTGAACAGTTTGCATGCAGATCTTGCATCTTCTGGCCAAAAAGAGCAGAACATGAGGATTCTGCTGCTCATGGCCTCTCTGAGGGTACCTGGCTTCAGTCTGCAGAGACAGTTCAGACATAAAGATGAGTTTCAGCAGTTCCAACTCTACCTCTTCCACTGTTCATGACCAGATAATACCACAGGTGGCTGCACTCCTCTACTCTCCCCATTGACCTTCATTTGACGTGCCCAGACACTTAGAGATCCTTTCACAGCAATCACTATAAATCCATCCCAATGGGGAAAAGGAGGAATAAATCATGTAGCTTCATCTCTTCCCATTCAAATATTCATTTGCATTATATATAGATAATGAGATATCAGAGACCTCTTTCCTCTTCTCACTGTGCACACAGTCCTGTCAGAATTAATGCTGCTCCAGCTCTTCATTGATTGCATTGAATCTAAAGATCAACATTTCTCCTTTTAGTCTCCACTCTCCAGGGTGAAGACCTGAATATAGAAAATGAAAGAATCACTAGTCATAATCTTAAAATGGGATTAATTTCACCTGTACTTAAAGTACTGAGAAATCTTTTGCAATGCTAGGAATTAAATTCCTGGTCCTGATGAGACATTGGACAAAAGCAGAGCTCAAAGTGTTCTGTCTGCTTCAGTGTCTTGAGACTGGACACTCTGCTGTGCAAAGCAAGTGCTGGGCTAAACCAAAGTTAAAAAGTAAAAAGAAAAATTAGGAAAAAGGAAAAACTCTTGTGCTTTGAAACCCAAAGAACAGCATTGCAAGCAGCCTTCAAATTTCCAGGCAGTGTCAAGAGTTTAACCAGCATACAGCCCAAATGAGCTCACCCTAATCACTAGTCCCATCTTAGCACCCTTGAGGAGTAACAGATTTTGAAATATTCAAAATATTTGACCCCTGTGGAACAAATGGAATTGAAAGTCAATCACTGAACAGAGACAAACAAACAAACAAACAAAAAACCAACCAACCAAAAAAAAAAAACCCCACAAACCCCTAAAAGTGACATGTGAGGTTATTGACCCAGTCTGTTACTTCAGGGAAAATAGAGAGAAAATAGGTCTGGTCAAATACTGTGCACCTGGAAATGTCTCTTGATATCATGACTGTGTGCAGTCTATTCAGACCCAGTCATGTGGCAGAGGGCAGTTTGTCTGTTTAACATCCTCTAATCCCAATTTTATTCTGCCTTCACCCCATTTACCCTGCAGGTTCTTAACAGCAGCGGTTTTACCTCTTTCAAAATGCAGCCCTCTCCCATCTCATGCTCTTTGTTTCAAAGGCTTACCTGGCTTCCAGCAACAATATTCCACTAGTAACAGTGAGAGGTGGGTGAAACTCCTTCCTGGTGCCATTTCTGATGCATGAGATGTTAAACTGTGCTTTCAAGAACTGTGTGTGTCAGTAACGGGTTACACAAGCACCAGCCCAGAGGAAGCTGAACTGGGATGCTCAGGTGCAGAACTAAATTCATTTTAAAGAGGCTGAGCAAGTATTTCAGGGAAGAGTTTTATGAATTTACACAGGCTCTACAAAGGCTGTGGAGTTTTGCAGTGGAATTCAGTTTGAAAATAATGAACAGAAATGCCATCCCTACCTAAAGTGTTCTCCAAAAGCCCTTTACCCAATACTTCCTCTGGGCTTCTAACTCATCTTCTGATTGTTGCAGAAAACATCCTTTATAAAAAACACATAAATGAACAAAATCCATGAGTGCAGAGATAAGGGATTACTTTTTTTTTAGGTCTTGCAACCCTCCACATTCACTATATGAAAAAATAACATTGCTAGCAATGGCTCTGCTATTGCTCATGGAAAACATCTTTCCTGATCACTGACATGGCAGATCTGCAGCTGACATCTGCTCAGCAGTTTGAGATTGCTTTGCTGACACATAAAATTGAGTTTCACTGTGAAATCAAGATGATATCATTGGCTATTATAATAAGTTGTTAAAGCCCATGGTAATATTTTTCTGTCTTTTTCAATCAAATTGTTATCTTTTTGCTCTCCTCTCTCTCTCCCAGTCACTAGCTCTGATTTTATCTTCTCCACAAAACACTCATAGAAAAAGTATTTCCGTTGTGTTTTTAAACTGCCGCTGCTCTCAATAAAACTAATTAACATCTTGAAGTAAATCAGTTCCCTGGGTCTCCTTAGATTTCAAATGAAGCTGACCTATGCACAACAGGGTCTTCACTTTAGATTGAATGTGCTCATTAGTACCTCCTAATAAATGAGACTACTGGGTGGTGCTGCTCATCCCACCTCCCAGAGAGTGCTGCAGGAGGGGAGGGTGGAATTGGGACAACTATTTGATTTAAGCATGCCCCATACCTGCACTCTTTTTCACGCTTCAGCAACAATTAAAAAGCTGAGAAAAGACTGAGGAAATATAATTGAGAGGCTCAGAGCTCCAGGAGGTTCCTGCTAAAAAACTGGGCTGAACTAGAGAGGCCTCATGAGCAGCAAGGAGCCCCCCTGCACCCCAAGGACACAAAGGTCTTGAGCATGCTGGGTTTTACCCTCAAAGCTGAGGTGTCACAGGCCAATATCTCTGACAGAGCAGAGAAGCAGCTGAGAGGAGAGTTGTTCTTCATCTCACCTGCTCCAGGCTCTGTAGCCCATCATCATCATCACACTGAAACTCCAAGGGGAACGAGCTGAGCTGCCTTGAGTTCAAACCTTTCAGACATCCCCAAAAAGAGAGAAGTTGATGAAGCAAGATTCCTATCCTTACTTGTTCTTCAGCACAGTCACTACAGCCAGATTTCAGTAAAGAAAATGCCCCTGCACAGCATTCCCAAAGGTGATAATCTTTTGCTTGTGCTGATTACCCTGAGGTGACTTGGCAAATTGATGCGACATTATTGACATCAGAAACACTCAAAGCATTCCCAGGTGAGGCAGGGGTGTGGGGACCCCTCAAGCCTCAGCAGAGAGGTTTGCTGGGTGGGCTCTGGCAATGGAAGGGTGTTGGTCACTGGGCCAACAGTGAAGGAAACCCAAGGACAGTCTCATCTGAGATGAGATTTGTGTGGATCCAGAGAAAGCATTAGCAAGGCTAACACTTAGGGTCTGTTCAGAAGAGGGACAGGGAACATTTCTGAATACATTTAAAAAGTAAAGAATTAAATAAACAAACAAACAAAAGCCTGAAACAAAAAAAAAAAAAAAAAAAAAACAACCAAAACAACCAAAACCAAAACAAACCAAACAAACCTAACCCAATAAAACCCCACTAGCTTCTTTCATTCCTTGTTAGCCTCTTTACTATTCCCTCTATGTGGGCCTAAAAGCTGTTCACAACTGGATTTCTCGATTCTACAGGCTGTCCAGCTCAAAGACAACCCCTTACAAAAGATCTCATCTATAAACCCTCATGTGATGAAAAAGAATATCTGTCTTTCCTGTCTAAATGCCAGGAGCAGCACTTCTTCCTCCTGAGAGCTCCACATACAATCCCGATTAAATTAAACCAGAAAAATGCTCCCTCATTCCTTTTATAAAGTAGCAGATTACCCATAATCCCCTCCCTAGGAATTCAAATTTTCTTTCCCTTGGAAAAAGGCTCAGTCAAATCACATCTGAAAGAGGCCACTTAGAGATCTGCCATTCAGGATTAGAAAGTCAATAAAAGTAAACTCCTGGTAAAAGTGTTTTCTTTCATTCCCCAGTGATGAAAACAACGCCTGCCATCAGATGGGCACCCAGCTGCAAAACTACATTTCCCAAGTTGCCACAGGCTCCCACATCAAATTCCCACACTAAATTTCCTTCTGTAAGAGGCTTTGTGGCCAACTAAAGCTTTTTACAGATGATATGGGAGGGTGGTGATGCCATTTTTGTAGGTTGTTATTATTCCTTAGCTGAGTAAAAGATCACTAAACTAAAGAGTTGCAGCTTTTTTCTTGAGTTGATAACTTAGTACCTATTTCTTGAGTTGATAATTGAGCCTTTTATTCCCATAGTTTCTAATTCTCCTTTGCAAGAAGGTAATATAAGGTTAAAGCTTTAGGTTAGCGTGACCAAAATTTTCAATTGTTCAGTAGAAGAGAGTTTGAAATGTAGCAAAATTCATAGTTAGGCCTTGGTACAAAGGAGTCAAGCAGCTAAACTTGCATTTCAAGGAGAAAAATCTCCAAGCTGTTTACAAGCAAGGGTGTGTGCCTCTCTTGCCTCAGGCTGCTGATCAAATTATGGTCTGGGTTATCTGAGGATTCAGAGGCTGTGTATTTGTCAGAGTCCACTTGTAAATATAGTCAGCATTTGAAAAAACCTTGCAGATTCATTAAGTTCTCTTATAAAAGGAGGAAGAAAGTGAAACTAAATAGAAAAGCTCTTAATTAACATCACAGTATTGTCTTTTCCATAAGGTATGCAAAGGAGCTTGTTTATTTTCCAGTGCCAGTAATGTTTAGATTATGTCCACTATATCTTTTTTTTTTCCAGGAGAGTGAAGGTGGAGATTTCTTTCTGAATAATCCCTGAGTCCTATGTGTTTGAATTCAGCACATAAAAGGGGTAAAAAAAGGCTTTTAAAGACTTTAGGACAAGGCTTATGCTTTCAAAGACACTTTGGTGCTCAGAGAATCAAATATTAATACACTGAGATTTAGGTCCTAAATATTAAGGCAGATGATATCTTGAAATCATAC